>JAXQQM020079344.1:0-16121 GCA_034641835.2 Pinus albicaulis
TTCATATTTCTACGGATGCTTCAGATACAGCTCTTGGAGCTGTGTTGGGTCAAAAATATTTAATTCCTTATGCCATTTATTACACCAGTAAAAATTTGACTCCCACGGAGTTGAACTATACTGTGACTGAAAAAGAGTTCTTAGCTGTTGTTCATGCAATTAATAAGTTTAGACATTACATAACAGGCTATGAAACTTTTATTCATACGGACCATTCTGCAATTAGATATTTAATGAACAAACCTGTTACTAATGGCAGAGTGACAAGATGGCTTTTACTTTTGCAAGAATTCAATATTACTGTGTTGGATAGACCAGGAAAACAAAATATAGTAGCTGATTTCTTGTCTAGGATTCAGAATACTAAAGAAGATTCTCCTGTAGAGGATAAGTTTCCTAATGAATACTTGTTTGCAGTAACTATTAAGACTCCTTGGTATGCAGATATTGCTAACTATTTGGTTACAGGGAAACTACCTTCACATTTATTTCTAAGTGAAAAACGAAAAATTATTCAGGAGAGTTCAAAATATTCATGGATTTCTAACGAATTGTTTAAAACATGGCCAGATCTTGTGATCAGAAGATGTGTCAGGGAAGATGAAATGCTTGATATTCTTAAGGCATGTCATGATGAACCATGCGGCGGACACTTTGTAGACAAAAGGACGGCCTATAAAATCCTCTCTTTAGGATATTATTGGCCTTCCCTCTTCAAAGATGCAAAACAATATGTCAAAAGGTGTGACAGCTGCCAAAGAGTAGGGAAACCTACCCTTTCAAAAGAAATGCCATTGCAACCACAGGTACTCATTGAACCCTTTGAAAAATGGGCTTTAGATTTCATTGGACCTATTAATCCACCATCTAAGCAAAAGAAGTATATATTGGTTTGTACTGATTATGTTACTAAATGGGTAGAAGCCAAAGCATTAGTATCTGCTACTGAAAATTCAGTTGTTCATTTTCTTTATGATGATATTTTTACTCGCTTTGGTGTTCCAAGAGAAATTGTGACAGATCAGGGAAGCCAATTCACATCCAACTTGGTGGAGAAGTTGATGGAAGAATACAAAATCAAGCACGGAAGATCTACTCCTTACCATCCGCAAGAAAATGGTCAAGTGGAGTCTACAAACAAAGTTCTTGAAAGTATCATCACCAAAACTGTTCATCTACATAGAAGAGATTGGGCAGAAAGGCTTCCTGAAGCCTTGTGGGCCTACAGAACTACATGGAGAAATACAACGGGACATTCTCCCTATGAACTTGTTTATGGGAAAGAAGTCTTGCTCCCCATTGAGTTCCAAGTCAAGACCTTCAAGATAGCAGTTCAGTTGGGGATGGACTTATCAGAAGCCCAAAAGCATAGAATGGAGCAGTTGAATGAGCTAGATGAGATCGGACAAGAGGCAATTCTAAGAACTTATCTAGTTCAATATCAAAGAGCTAAATGGCATGAAAAGTACATCAAAGAGAAGAAGTTTCAAGAAGGAGATTGGGCATTGTTATTTGATTCCAAGTTTAAAGATTTTCAAGGAAAATTTCAGACTCATTGGCTTGGGCCATATGAGATTGACAAGATCTTTAGCAATGGAGTGGTAAGAATCAAGACCATTGATGAGTTTCAAACTCTTCTTATTGTGAATGGCCACAGATTGAAAGTTTATCATAAGCCACTCTCAAAAGAGGAATTTGTCAAAATGTTTCAAGAAAATTCTGCAATCAGGCTGGTACAGAAGAATTCTTCTTCTCCACCAGCCTAGCTTTTGTTCTTTTCGGTTAAAAAAAATAAAAATAAATAAATAAATATTTTTATAAGCCTGAAAACCAATCACTGATCGGCAGTCTTATACAGAAAATGTAGGGTGAAAATTAGGAACACCTGACACCCTATATTTTCCAAAAAAAATCTCTCTTTCATTTCACAAGTTTTGTGACCACCCACTCCATTCCATTCCACTTCATTCCACTTCATTTCACTCCACTTCATTCCATTTCACTTCATTTTTCATTCCATTTTACCAATAAAATTCTCTTTCATGACCATTTCCATTTAGTCATTTGTCATCCGTTCATTTCCATTCACCCAAATAATAGTTGTGTCAGTTTCCGCAGCTGACATCTGTTTCCGCAGCTGACACCAGTTTCCGCAGCCAGAAGCAGATTCCGCAGCTACCACTCTGTTTTTCAAAAGAATGTACAGCCAGATGTTATTTCCATAATCATGAAATAAAATGTAGGTATGAGGACCAATTATGAAGACATGGGGCATTCAAGATATCAATGAGGAGCAACTAATTGAAGACCAAGGAAAAATGGCAAGAATTCCAAGGTATGAGTAAAAAATTATTTCAAATGGCATTTAAAACACATTTTTATATAGTTATAAACCATAAGCTCCATTATGTGCAATGATTATATTGACAAACTCCGTAACCACTCCATGATCTCTGTACAATCCTCCCACAATCCTTGCATTCATTCTCAAACGGTCCCATAATTAAACCTCCGATCTTCACTCATACTCCGATATTCCACCTGTGACAATGAGACATAGTTGATTTGACTACGGCTTCTTTCAGCCGCATAAAATCCATAGCCGTTGTTTAAACGTGCTTACATTTATTTTGCAGCCACCAAATTTCAAACACTGCCGGATGTGTTATACTCTTCCTATTGTTCTATTAATCTCACAGCCGTATCTCTGTCGTGCTCACGAAACCCTTCTCTGTTCCGCTTCGTTCTCTATTACGCTACAGTCTGTATACCCACTCTCTGATATATACCTACAGTCATCGTGCTCATTTATGTTTATTCAGCCGTCCTACTTCCATTGAACCCTCCTCACGCAGGCAAGTTTTTAAAGAGCAGAAAGAAAGATGGGTAAATTGTTGAGAGCAGAACCAGAAGGACCTAAATTCATGGAAGGATATCCGCAAGTCAGGGATATATTGAAGAAGGAAAAGTGGCTGCGGTTTATCCAAAAGTTTAGAGGCTACCATAAAGAAGTGACAAAAGCGTTTGCAAGGTCGTTTAATGGCCTGGAGGTAGAGATTGGAGACCTTAAGTTCACGGTGAATGAGGCATCTATAGCATCTGCCACAGAACTTCTTCAAGAGGGTGAACGATGGTTTAAGAACAAAAGCATTAGTGATGAAGCTTGGAGAGTAATTCTACATAACCCGGGTATGGACATAACTATTTTTAAAAGAGGAATTCCTGTTCATGCTTTGAAAGAGGAATGGGCTACTTTGCTGCTAGTTGTTCAAAAATTCATCACCTGTGAAGGCCGTTTTGGGTCCATGTATATGTACCATACCAGATTGCTGATGAATTTTCTAGATAATCAAACTCTCAATCTTCCATATTTTCTATTAAATAGTTTGAAGAAGATGTCTGTGACTGTTCAAAAACATTTAGGGAATGTAGAACCACATCTATATCACCATGGTCTTGTAAAAATTTTGATTGAAAAAGAGTTAAAGGAGAAGAAGGACACATGGGAACAATTTTTGATTAGAAATTTCTTTGAGGAACCTCAAGAAATTCCTGAAGGTAGCACATCAAGAAGGAGTAGGAGAAAAAGAAAAAATGATGAAACTCAAAGTACTCCTACTACTACAATTGAAAGAACTAGTAGGGAAGAGAGACTATCAAAAAGGAAGAAGAAAGAAACCAAGGGTAAAAAGCCAATAACATTAAAAGAGAGAAAAAGTATTGAGGCTATACATCAAACCCCTTCTTCCGAAGAAGAAGATCATCAAGTGTTATCTGAGAGATTGGTTCATCTTCAAGAACATTTATCTATAGCCAAGAAGAAAGAGAAAGGAAAACAAAAGAAAAAAGACAGTGGTCCACAGCGTGTGAGAAGAAGTTCCAGGCTTAAGGGGAAGTTGAGGAAAACGCAAATGAAGGGACCTCATTTTATCGATTTAGGAGAAGAAACATCTGAACAGTCCCCAGCTGACTATAGTCCATCTCACTCTCAGTCAGTCAGTGAACCTGGTTCATTTCATTCTCAGTCAGACATTGAACATAGTCCATCCCATTCTCAGCCAGATGTTGATGTGAGCCCTTCTCAGCCAGATTTTGAAGACAACTCTCCTTCACGGCACTTTGGGGACAGCCCAATAAAAATGACACCTGATATAGACCCCAAGCAGCAAGAAGTATATGATTATATAGAATCTTTAGAAAAATCAGCTGCGGGTCCCAGTACTTCGTCCATTCAGCCTCACACAGTACAAAATGATCTAGTCCAATCACTGAAACAGGAAGTCTTTGAGCTAGAGCTTTTAAATAAACACATTAAAAATGAAAATGAGGCATTGAAGGAACAAAGTAAATTGGAAAAAATAATTCATGATAATACCATGCTACATTTGGGAATATGGCAGAAGAAGAACAAGAAATTGAAAAAGAAATGCCAGAAGTTAAGCAGAGCACTAGTTAATATCAAATTTAGATGCTTAATGAAGAAGCCCAGGATGTTGGCAGCACCAAGGAAGAAGAGGATAGGGCTGGATGTACTGGCTGAAGTGTCAAGGCATATGAACTGAAGAAGGATTATCAAAATTTTGGTTGCATTAGGACATGCAACACCTTCACAGTGGGGGTATGTTGAGTCTCAAATCTGCATTGATCTTATACATCTTCCTAGACCTTTTTCATTCACCTGAACCTCCCAAGTTGTCAATATCATTGTATATTAATTGCAAAAGAGCATCTAAAATGGTTTTTAACTATATTTTTGTGTCTTCTGTTTGATTTAGATTTTTCTCATTTAGCTGCGGAATCTTGCCACTTTCCGCAGCTGCTGCAACTTTCCGCAGCCATTTTGTGAAACTCTATGTTACAGGTGTCTTCAGGTAAAACGAGCCACATGGGCAAGTCAGAAATGATGTGGACATGGATCGTATCCTATTGGCTCGAGCAAATTCACCTAAGGAGGCTACGGTCAAAGGTGGCCAAGTGGAAGTCAACCGTAGAGTCCCACGGTGACAGGACTCTGTTTCTCGTCACGTGAAGATTTATATGGCCGTTTCTGAATTGCGGGAGATAAATCAACACCTGTACATGGCTCCATAAGCCGAATTCAACATCCACTCTTCATAGATTTACTCCTCAACGCGGCCATGATCCTAGATCTCTGGACGTAATGGTTTACGTGTTTTCTATCAGCATAAACTTTAGGGAATTAGTTATATTTCCTTTTTTATAAATAATGCGTTTGCATACGCATATTAGATTAGTCTCCATTAGCCTCCAGATAGCTCTGTAATGTAATTACGTTGCCACTGTGCCGTAATATCACCTCTCTGTTATGACTGCATTTTAATATATAAGAAGACTCTGTTTCCAAGCGTAATTCATACTTGAAGGCTGTTGCCAAGGCTGGTGCAGAGGGCCCCTGCACACGCTGAGGTTTTGTGCATTATTGTATAGTTCTTGTTTTATTTCTTTAAGCTCATTGTGCCATAAGTCATTCATGTGTTTATACATTGCATCTTTCATGGTATTTATGCTTCATCTCTGTTTATAATCTTTCATGCTTTACATCTTACTTATGTCCATAATCTTTCATGTTTTATGTTAACTGATCAGTGTTCTTGTTTCAGATTATAAATAGGCAGCCCGGGCATTTGCATATATTTTGACTAATGACATGGAATCAATATTGTTCTGCTGCTAATTTATTTTTCTCAGTTATGTTTAATTTCAGTACTGCTTTGTTTATTTCAGTCTTGCACATTTGCTTTAGTAGTTAGATTTAGATATATTAAATTGCTCATGACATTTCCCGAGTTACCTCAAAATACAATTTAATTTGATGGTGAGGATTAAATTATAGATACGTGGTTTGATATTAGTTTTACTACTGCCAAATTAGATATATTAAATTGCTCATGTCATTTTCAGTTACCTCCGAAAGCCATAGCTAGACTAATGGTGAGGGATTGAAGTATGAGTGTGTAGTTTGATATTAGTTTACTTTCTTCAAGTTAGAAATATTAAATTTCTCATGTCATTTTTCAGTTACCTCCGAAAGCCATAGCTGGACTAATGGTGAGGGATTGAAGTATGAGTGTGTAGTTTGATATTAGTTTACTTTCTGCAAGTTAGAAATATTAAATTGCTCATGTCATTTTCAGTTACCTCCGAAAGCCATAGTTGGACTAATGGCGAGGGATCAGAATATAAGTTGATGTAATTTGATTTAGATTTACTTTGTTGCAATTCTTGGATTTCTTTAAGCATAGTTTCTTTTGTGTTTAGACAGCAGCAAGGATAGTTTGGTTTTCATGCTCAATAGTTCACTGTTTTGATTTACTAGGTTAGTAGCACATTTTCATTTCCTTTCAAGTTTTGTCATTGTATGTTTCAAATTCATTTTGAAGTTTCAAGTTGGTAAATCATTATAAAGGATATCATTGCCTTGAACAATCATAACCATACTTGTTTTTATTTTAGAATTTCCATCTCACATTAGAAAACTAAAAACAACAAAAAGATAAGAAATAGGTTATCTTGCACATATAGTGCGCCACACTTCATCAGCTTACGAATCCCGGATTGATAAATTAATGTAGCAATTTAGGACACACTAAATTGACCATGATGTGTCTTTAAGTATCTCAAATCTGCATCTTTCTTATACATCTTCCTAGACCTTTTTCATTCACCTGAACCTTCCAAGTTGTCAATATCATTGTATATTAATTGAAAAAGAGCATCTAAAATGGTTTTTAACTATATTTTGTGTCTGCTGTTTGATTTAGATTTTTTCTCATTTAGCTGCGGAATCTTGCCACTTTCCGCAGCTGCTGCAACTTTCCGCAGCCATTTTGTGAAAGTCTATGTTATAGGTGTCTTCAGGAAAAACGAGCCACATGGGCAAGTCAGAAATGATGTGGACATGGATCGTGTCCTATTGGCTCGAGAAAATTCACCTAAGGAGGCTGCGGTCAAAGGTGGCCAAGTGGAAGCCAATTGTAGAGTCCCATGGGTGGACAGGACTCTGTTTCTCATCACGTGAGGATTTGCATGACCGTTTCTAACTTACGGGAGACACATCGACACCTGTACACAGCTCCATAAGCCGAATTCAACATCCACTCTTCATAGATTTACTCCTCAACGCGGCCATGATCCTAGATCTCCGGACGTAATGGTTTACGTGTTTTCTATCAACATAAACTTTAGGGAATTAGTTATATTTCCTTTGTTATAAATAATGCGTTTGCATACGCATATTAGATTAGTCTCCATTAGCCTCCAGATAGCTCTGTAATGTAATTACGTTGCCACTGTGTCGTAATATCACCTCTCTGTTATGACTGCATTTTAATATATAAGAAGACTCTGTTTCCAAGTGTAATTCGTACTCGAAGGTTGTTACCAAGGCTGGTGCAGAGGGCCCTTGCACACGCTGAGGTTTTGTGCATTATTGTATAGTTCTTGTTTTATTTCTTTAAGCTCATTGTGCCATAAGTAATTCATGTGTTTATACATTGCATCTTTCATGGTATTTATGCTTCATCTCTGTTTATAATCTTTCATGCTTTACACTTTACTTCTGTCCATAATATTTCATGTTTTATGTTAACTGATCAGTGTTCTTGTTTCAGATTTCAAATAGGAAGCCCGGGCATTTGCATATCTTTTGACTAATGACATGGAATCAATATTGTTCTGTTGCTAATTTACTTTTCTTAGTTTCTGTTTAATTTCAGTACTGCTTTGTTTATTTCAGTCTTGCTCATTTGCTTCAGTAGTCAGATTTAGATATATTAAATTGCTCATGAAATTTTCAGTTACCTCCGAAAGCCACAGCTGGACTGATGGTGAGGGATTGAAGTATGAATGCGTAGTTTGATATTAGTTTACTTTCTGCAAGTTAGATATATTAAATTGCTCATGACATTTTCAGTTACCTCCGAAAGCCACAGCTGGACTGATGGTGAGGGATTGAAGTATGAATGTGTAGTTTGATATTAGTTTACTTTCTGCAAGTTAGATATATTAAATTGCTCATGTCATTTTCAGTTACCTCCGAAAGCCACATCTAGACTGATGGTGAGGGATTGAAGTATGAGTGTGTAGTTTGATATTAGTTTCTTTTTCTGCAAATTAGATATCAGATTGCTCAAGTTGTTTATGGTTACCTCCGAAAGCCATAGCTGGACTAATGGCGAGGGATCATAATATAAGTTGATGTAATTTGATTTATATTTACTTTGTTGCAATTCTTGGATTTCTTTAAGCATAGTTTCTTTTGTGTTTAGATAGTAGCAAGGATAGTTTGGTTTTCATGCTCAATAGTTCACTGTTTTGATTTACTAGGTTAGCAGCACATTTTCATTTCCTTTCAAGTTTTGTCATTGTATGTTTCAAATTCATTTTGAAGTTTCAAGTTGGTAAATCATTATAAAGGATATCATTGCCTTGAAAAATCATAACCATACTTGTTTTTATTTTAGAATTTCCATCTCACATTAGAAAACTAAAAATGACAAAAAGATAAGAAATAGGTTATCTTGCACATATAGTGCGCCACACTTCATCAACTTACGAATCCCAGATTGATAAATTAATGTAGCAATTTAGGACACACTAAATTGACCAAAAATTCTACACCCTTGTCGAATAGTATAACTAGCAAACCCAATTTCTTAAAAAAAAAAAAAAAAAAAAAAAAAAAAAAAAAAAATAATAATAATAAAAAGAAGGAAAAACTCGATAACTTTCAAGTGCTCTCCTCTTTGCACCTAGTGTGGGATCCGAGGATCGTAAAGAAAGGCTGGTTTAGTAATTTCTTAAGTATGCTCTCTTCTTGCACCTAGTGTGACCTGGAAGATCAGAAAGAGAATTATTAGCCCAACTTTTAAAAAAAAACAAAAAAATGACATGCATAGAGCAAGAGATTCTAGGGGAAGGTTTATAGCTAAAGCCAAGAGTTCGATTTTCACAACTCCATCTTCTTCAAGGCATAGAACAGATTCACCACCATCTACCCCTAGCCTTAAGATTTTTGGAATTCAAGGAACAACTGAATTAGAGGATTCTCCTATACCACCTACTAAATCCCATTTAGAAAACAAAGAGACTCTCTCTCATCCTCCCTTGGTAGAAGAACTAGAGGACTTTAAGGAATCTAAAGAAACTATCATGGCAGAGGAAGTAATAGATGGAGGTAGAGGTAGAGGTAGAAGAGGAGGAAACAATGGAGACAACAATGGTGAAGGAAATAATGGTAGAAATAGGGAAGGAGACAATTTGTTTGGATTCCCTATAGTTGATGAGGAAACTCATGCAACAATAAAAAATATCTCACCATCTGTTCTCCCTAACTTTTATGGATTGCGAAGTGAGGATCCTGAAACATTTCTGTTTGAGTTTGAAGTTGTGTGCCGAACTTATGACTATATGGAAGACTCTCAAAAACTCAAACTATTTCCTTCAACTTTGAAGGGAGCTTCTTTGAAATGGTTCATGGGATTAGCTACTCAATCTATTAGGACTTGGAATGATATGAAACAAACATTTTTGGATAGATACTTGGACTATTGTATGCCCACCAATCACAAGGATGAGGTATTCAAAATGATGCAAAAAGAAGATGAAAATTTGGAAGACTTACTTTAAAGATTTCAATACAACTTGAAAAGAGCAAAGATGAGCAACTTAGATGATGAAACCTTGAAAGCCCTCATATTAAAAGCCATTAGAGATGAATGGATAGATATTTTAAACATGATGGGTAAAGGAGACATTTCTCAACTTCCACTTCGTGACATAACAGAACTATGTGTCCATCTCTCAAGAGGAAAATCTAAAACAGGAAAAGGGCCTAGGGATCCTTCTATTATTAGGGCTAACAAATCTGCAACTGGATCAGTAAGTAGGGCAGAGATTGGTAACATGCTTGATGAATTCAAAACTGATATCTTAGGGAGCCTTAGTGAACAACTAGATACCCTTAAAATCCAAAACAAGCAGAAAGCAGAAACAGATGCTCTAGTGATCAAAATATTACTGCCACCACTTATATGACTAAAGCTCCCACCATTGTCTATTTCAGTTTTTTGGTTTCGTGAGACATGCATTATTTGTGGTAGCTTTTTCGAGTCCTAAACTTCCTGTGAGCCGTTTTGGAGGCTCCTAAACGACGTTTGGAGAACGGAGAGCAATATGGGTCCATGGACCGATGTTGCTCATTCCAAATTTGTAGTCCCTGATAGATCTTTCTAACGCAGGTATGGTACGTGGGTCAGTCTTGAGATCGTATGTTAAAAGAAGAGCGCTTCTGGAAGTTGAAATAATTGCCTCTGTCACAAATGGCACCTTCAGAAGCTGCGCCATCTCCTAGGGTTAGGGTTTTGGCTGTTTGGGATTTCCCATTGTTTCTAAATAATAAATAGGCCCTCGAGCCTCATTGTAACTCAGTTCAGAGGCCTGTAGCCGCCACATCTCTTCTCAGAGATAGCTACCAGCGCCCTAGCTAGTTTTATTTCCATTCTGTCTGTAAGCAAATTTCAGTTCTTTGATATTAATGAAATGAAGTGCTATTTCCGCTGCATCTCTGTATTTATGGTTATGTGTTTATTCTGTTGCGTTCCTGCATAAATCCGGATCAGTGGTATCAGAGCGGTCTGCTTTTTCTCGATGCTTCTTTGCATGTCCCCAACGAGGTCGGGGTATAAGGAGCTAGGGCTTGATCTGGTGGAACCTTTGCAAGATCAGCCTCGCAAACCTCGACTGACGCCCATGGATTATGAAAAGAAAGATGAGGGAGCAGGAGATCCTATCAAAATATTGCTCGAGGACGCCCTGAAAGACAAAGGAACGTGATGGATAACTTTGCTCGTATCCTTCAATCTGGCCACCCACCGAAGTGTGAAGCAAGATCTCAGGGATCCAGCAGCCTACTTCGAGGTGCGAATTTTCTAAGGTACAAGTACTCTGACATTCAGACGTTTGAGGGTCAAATAGACGCAGATGCCGTAGATAGATGGTTGAATCTATTAGAAGGATATTTCTCTGTTCATGACTTTTCAGACCGGGAGAAGATTATTTTTGCATTCCTCAAAGCTACCCCCCATGTTAAGGACTGGTGGGAAACCTACTGTGAGAACAAGGACCAGACAGAACCCTCTCTGTTCTCAGCCGTACCAACTTGGAATTCTTTCCGAGACGCCGTCAAGGAACAGTACTATCCCGTGGGGAGCTATGAGGACAACTACATACAATGGACCACGCTGCGACAACAAAGGGATCAAGATGTGCACGAGCTGACGAATCTGTTCCATACCCTGCGCACAAAGTTGGGTATCAAAGATTCAGAGAAACATTTGGTGCTAAAGTATCGCAGTTGTCTGCACAGATACATTCAGGAGGAAATGGAGTTCCTCGACATCTCCTCGCTGGGTACGGCATACCGGTATGCTGCCAAGATTGAGCAGAAATTCAAACAGAAGAAGCGAGACTTTGGATCTGCGAATCAAAAGCAAGGGAAAGGTGCCCCCAAACCGCAAAACAAAGGATCTAAGCCATGTGCACGTGGTGGCTAAAGACAACTCATCGAAGCCACAAGAAAAGAACAGCACCGCAAAGCCAAAGAAGGACACGGGAAAGTGGTGTGAGTTCCATAAGAGCTCCACTCACAACACAGGTGAGTGTCGGGCCAAGCAGTCGCTAGTGGCCGAGATGAGGGCTTCTGAGTCAGATGCATGCTCTGACTCCGAATCAGAACCTGAAAAGGCAAATGAAAAAGGGAAATAGATTATTGATGCGGAGCCCAACGCCACTGTTGCCACTGCAAAGATCCAAAAGGAGGAACCGGAAGATCCAGAGGAGGAGGAACGTCTCTTCCACTCCCAGATGTGGGCAAAGGGCTCCCCGGTACAGTTCATTGTCGACAATGGGAGCCAAAAGAACCTCATTTCAACAGACACCGTGAAGCGGTTGGGCTTGCCGACCACAGCTCACCCACATCCATACACCATCGGGTGGCTTCACCAAGGACGAGATCTCCGCGTCAGCCGGCAGTGTCGCCTTCCCTATAGCATCAAGCCCTTCACGGATGAGGTATTATGTGACGTTGCTCTTATTGATGTTTCTGATGTATTATTAGGACAACCATACTTGTGGAAGCGTCATGCTGTGTATGAGTCTCGACCTCGTGCTGTTATTATTACTTTGGGAAATAAGTTGTACATGATACTAGAGGTACCACCTCCTACGACTATCTCTTTGGTTACTGCAAAGCAATGTAGTAAGCTCATTTCCCAAACCAGGAAATTCGTTTTTCTGATGATCCGCCCCCAGGGCAAGAAGAAGACTGTGGCCACGACCTCCAGACAGGGCCCCTCTGCACGAAAACAACAAATGGATAAGGTCGTGGAGGAGTACGGGGACATCTTCACCTCACCCACAGGGGTTCCTCTGCACTGCCAGGTCAAGCACCCGATTGATCTGACCCCAGGTGCGCCACTACCCAATGGACCGATCTATCAACGCTCTGTTCTGGAAAATGATGAAATCAAGAGGCAGATTCAGGAGCTGTTGCAGAAAGGTCACATTAGACCAAGTTCATCACCCTGTGGGAGCCCGATCGTGTTGGTACAGAAGAAGGATGGGACGTGGAGACTCTGTATTGACTATCGGGCGCTGAACAAGATCAATGTCCGGAATAGGTACCCAATCCCACGGATTGATGACCTTCTGGACCAACTCCAAGGTGCAAAATATTTCAGTAAGATCGACCTGAAGTCTGGGTATCACCAGGTACCAATTGAACCCTCGGATGTGTGGAAGACTGCCTTCAAAGCTAAGGAAGGCCTTTTTGAATGGCTGGTCATGCCTTTCGGGTTGACGAATGCTCCCGCAACCTTCATGAGGATGATGGACGACATCTTGCGGCCATTCACCAACTCATTTGTAGTGGTGTACTTGGATGACATTCTGATCTTCAGCGAGACTTGGGAAGAGCACCTTCACCACATCCGACAAGTCCTCCAAACACTGCGGCAACACAAGTTGTGTGCCAATTTGGAGAAGTGCACTTTTGGCATGACCCGGGTTCAATATCTGGGATACATTATTGATGAAAGGGGGGTGCATGTGGATCCAGCCAAGATCCAAGTCATTCGGGATTGGCCAGCCCCAACCACTATAACAGAGCTTCGCAGCTTTCTGGGTCTTGCTAATTTCTATCGAAGGTTCGTGTTGGGATTCTCTCATATCACTTGGCCCTTGAGTCAAGTCACCAAGGGAGGAGCGAGAGCAAAATTTTTTTAGTCGGAACCTCAACGAGCGGATTCACGGGCGAAAAACCGCCTGTTCTGCCCCGGTCACTCAATTACCAAACTTGCAACAACCATTTGAGATGGAGACAGATGCCTCTGACTATGCTATTGGGGCAGTTCTTACTCAATAGGGGCATCCAGTGGCATATCACAGTGAGACATTGTCTAACACAGTTCGAAAGTATCCCACTTATGACAAAGAAATGTATTCCATTGTGCAGGCTTGTCGACAATGGAAGCATTACATTTGGGGGAAGGAGAAATCATCCACACAGACCACAGGCCCCTACAGTTCATACAGACACAAGGGAAGTTGCAGAATGATCGCCATCAGAAGTGGTCCACATATCTGCAACAGTTTCATTTGAACATCAAGTACAAGAAGGGTAGCACCAAGCATGTTGCAGATTGCCTCAGCCGACCACCGATCGTGGCGCTCACCACTGTGCTCAACTCTTGTGGGCACGAGACTTCTGATTGGCCGCTTCTTTATGAGAGTGACCCAGAATTCGGCCAAACTTACAAGGCACTCTTGGGGGGTACGCAAGTTCCAAATTTTCACCTCCAAGATGCACTTTTATGTCTCATGGGACACCTTTGTGTTCCTTCAAGCGAGCGTGCCAAGATGATATGGGAAGCACACTACAGTCGAGTCGCTGGGCATTTCGGGGTCGAGAAAACGGTAGCAATCCTGCAGAAGTATTTCTATTGGCCGAACCTTCGAAAGGATGTCGAGAAGCACATCAGATCCTGCACTGCTTGTGCCATTGCCAAACCGACCATCAAGAAGCAAGGCCTATATAGTCCTCTACCTACCCCTAGTCGACCTTGGGAATCCATCTCCATGGATTACATGTCGGGCCTGCCTTCTACTAAGCAGGGAAATGACTGTGTTTTTGTGGTCGTCGACAGATTCTCGAAGATGGCCATTATGGCGACCTGCAAGAAGAATATCACAGCAGAAGCCACTGCTAAACTCTTCTTTGAACGAGTGTGGGTGCACTTTGGGATCCCACAGTCTATCATATCAGATCGGGATAGTAGGTTCCTCGGCACATTTTGGTCCAGCCTCTGGTCGATGTTGGATACCAAGCTCACCAAGTCCACAGCTTTCCATCCCCAAACAGATGGCCAGACAGAGGTCGTCAACAAAATGATTGTACACATTTTGCGCATGTACAATTCAAAGCATCCACGCACATGGGACGAGAGCCTCCCCTATGTACAACATAGTTATAATCGGGCTCTCCACAGTTCAATCGGCCGTAGCCCCTTTCAGGTGGGCTTGGGATTCCAGCCACTATGTCCCATTGATGTAGCCATGCCATTTGCAGCTGCTCAGGCCAATTCAGCTCATGTCCAGTCTGAAGTTGACAAAGCCGGTAGCTTCATCGAGCGCATTCAACACATCCGCCAACAGGTTCATGATATATTGGACAGAGCCAATGCCAAGTACAAGCAACGCCATGATCAACACCGGGTGCCACACAACTTCGAGGTGGGTGACAAAGTATGGCTACATTTGCAGAAGGAGCGCCTCACTGGACCCCACCGCAAGCTTCGCCCGCTCCGATACGGGTCGTACACCATCACCAAGGCTGTAGGGAACAATGCATTCGAGCTCGGTATTCCACCATTCCTTGGTCTGCACCCAGTCTTCAATGTGGATCGCCTTCGTCCTTACTTCCCACCTCTACTGGACACCTCGGACATTGCAGAACAACTCACACCAACTGAGTTAAATCCAGACTGCATGGAACAAGCCACCACAGATTGCATCATGGGCATGCAAATCAAGAACACTCGCCAGCAGCAAATCCAACTATATCGGGTTGTCAAAGCTGGCCAACTCCTGCACCAAGGAAAGTGGTTCACCAGGGACCAAGTTCAGCAGAAATTTCCTCATCTCATGGAGGAACTTAACGCAATGGGGACCATTGCTTCCTAAGGGGGGAGGAATGATCCGGGTGGATATTGGTGGTCACCCGCCTATTCCACTTGGGGCTCCACCATTGTCTATTTCAGTTTTTCAGTTTCGGCACAGTTTACTATTTTTAGCGGTTTTTCGGGTCCTAAACTTCCGGAGCCGTTTTGAGGCCCTAAACGACGTTTTTTGGGAAAACGGAGGGCAACATGGGTCCATGGACCGATGTTGCCCGTTCCAAATTTGTAGTCCTCGGATATATCTTTCTAATGAGGTATGGTACGCGTCAAACGGAGATCGTATGCCAAAGTTACGCCCCTGGGAAGTTGAAACACCAATTTACCCAAACGGGGCCCATAGTTTTGGCGCTTCATCTCCTAGGGTTAGGGTTTTTGTTGTTTAGGATTTCCCATTGTTTCTAAATAATAAATAGGCCCTCGAGCCTCATTGTAACTCAGTTCAGAGGCCTGTAGCCGCCACATCTCTTCTCAGAGATAGCTACCAGCGCCCTAGCTAGTTTTATTTCCATTCTGTCTGTAAGCAAATTTTAGTTCTTTGATATTAATGAAATGAAGTGTTATTTCCCTTGCATCCTACTGTGTATTTATGTTTATATGTTTGATACATTCTCGTTCTTGCATAAATCTAGGATCATCTAGCCATATTTTGTTCGAAATGTAGGAAGAAACATGCTTTAAGGGAATGTCCCTTGGATGCAAAAGTTGTAGAAACATGTATGATTTGCTCAGAGAATCATGAGATCAAGGATTGTCCTTCAATTCCTGGACTCAAAGCTGTTTTTCAAGAAGACCCAAATTCAGTATAATCTCTCTGTTTTGTTGCAAGAAGACCTTGGCAGGGACAACAAACTCAAGGGTTTAACAACC
>JAXQQM020082587.1:0-183978 GCA_034641835.2 Pinus albicaulis
ATACTTTAGTCTTCATACCTTTATGAGATGGCACAAAACATCCTTTATCACCGCACACGCACATACAAGAGTAATATTAGATGTTGGTCACATTATGTCAGATGGAAAATAATTTACACACTTAAATGTTAATACCTAATAACGCTTTTAAAGGGGACCATATAGGGGTGTTCCAAATGATGTCATGAATACCGAATAATACTAATGCTAGTGACTTTTAAAGGTGTGATGAAAGAATGAGCTTATGTGGCTTAGAGGATTTAATCTTGGGTATGTGAACAATACTTCCTCCAATGAATCAAACCCCCTTTAACATGTGAAGTGGCTCAAATTCAATAGTGACTAGGAAATAGCCGTGCCTATCACCAAAATTATGATTGCTTCTAAGAGAGAGAGAGGAGGTCAACATTATGACAGGGAGATCATGAAAATTCCCCCAACCCAATAAAAATAAAAATATAACCCAATAATGCCAATAGTATAATGAGAGAATAGATAGAGAGCCCCAAAACTAAGCTGACAAAAGGTTGTGAACTGATCCTCAAAATCCTTTTTATCATTGAGGCCTCCATTTTCTTCAATTTACTCTATTTTTCCTTCAATTACCTCCTCATGCAATCTAACCTTTCACCTTCCTTTTCTCCTATTTTCCTTTATTTCATAAAACAACTCCCCAAAATCAATTCCTTTCAATGAAAGAAGCCATTTGTATATGCAAGCACTTATTTATATGCATATAGATATGCAAACAAATTTAGAGAAATTAAATTTTATAAATGTGTCTTGGACTTTTGTAATTGCACAAAGATATATCAACATGCATATCTATAAATGTTCTCCTACTACTTCAAGTTTTTATAGGTACTCTATACATGGGAAAGTGGGATGAAATTATGGAGTTGGACACTGAAGACCCAGAAGATATGATAGAATTTTCTGCTAAATATCTAACATGGAATGAAATTGAAGGGGATAAAATAGTTATTATTCCTTATAGTGAGCAATCATATGAAGATGCTCCCACCCAATTTGTTATTAGTACAACTCGATACATCCAATTCAAGTTCAAATTAATTCAAAATGCGTAGACATGTTTTCTAATTTCTTATATTTCTTATTATTTAGTTATTGGTGTTCATATGGTCTCAAGTCAACATGTAGATATAGACGTGATGATATTACAAAGAATCCAACAGGATCAACAACAAAAAAACACAGTCCACACGAAAGCATAAAAGTTGGTTGTAGATGTCACTTCTTCACGCATCATCTTTATGTGTGTCCAAATAATGCTATTATAGCATACACTGAGTGTAGGCATTTTGACAAATATGGTGCTTTCTGTCACGGAAAGAGTGCAGTGGGAAGACCTCAAATGTTCAAGTATGCACCACATATATCGTTCGATTTACGATCTAGTGTGAAAACGATGGTTGAAGATGGTTTTAATGTCATAATGGTTTGGGAAAAATTGATCTCTGATGTGGAGAACCAATCCGGCGAGTTATTCACAAAGGTGGGTCGGGACACTTTAATGACAAGGATGGATATTTCTAACATTTACAATGATATTAGACAAAAAGAATATATGAAGGATGAGATTGATATAACAAGTGTCGAGTGTTGGTACAATGAGTTTCCAGATAGTTTCTTTTTCTATCAAAAACAGGGTATTGTGCAAAACATACCATTTATTATAGGAATACAAACACATTGGATGTGTTCCATGATGGTGACACATTCACACAACAATGTTATGTCAATGGACTCTACATTTAGTACAAAAATGTATGGGGTGTTTATTATCAATCTTTTGATTCCTATAGTGATCAAAAGGAAGTATTTTTTGTTGAACATAATACTTATAATAATGTTTTTTGAATGTAGTATCGACTTTATACCTTAATAGTATTTGACAAACATCATAATGGTGTCCCAATGGCTTGGGTTATTTCTTCACGCAATACCAAAAGCGATATTAAAAAATGGTTGGCAGATTTATTTGCAATGGGGATGAAAGAGCGTCTAGATTGGAATGTAAAAGCATTTGTCACAGATGATGTCGCTGCTGAGATTCAAGCATTAAGGTATCATATTTTTTTTTACAAAATAAACATGAAAAATGTATTTCATTCATAATTTAATCTATTCTAACGTTGTACCATTCAGGTGTCTAACTAATTCCTCCATCTTATTATGTGTATGGCACGTCCATCGAGCATGGGTAAAAAATGTTGGAAACAAAGTTAAAGACAAAGAAAACAAAGTCTGCATTTTATGTGCTTTAGGGAAAATCATGCACTCGTGCAAGGATGATGAATCAGTATGAAAAGTTATTGCGGGAATCTTTTATGAATTTAGTGAAGAGGAACATTTTTTGAAATATTTTGACACCACTTGGCTATCTAATGATAAAATATGTAAGTGTTATGCAACATCATATCATTACTATTACTCTGCAATTGAATGTTTTTATTCATTACCTTTTATTTGATAATAATTTTTAGTGAAATTACCTTTTCTAGATATGTGAGCAAAAGCTTATTGGAATTTTCCACATTCTAATCAAGACACGAACAACGCAATTGATTTTTACCACATACATCTAAAATATAGGTACTTATATGAGGCAAATAATGGCTGCCACAAATGTGTGGATTGGCTAATATTTGTGTTGTTGAAAAAAGTTGAACTATATTATATTCACAATCAACGTTTAAAAGAAGTAGGAGTTATAATGCCTACAAAGTTTAAGAAACAAGAGGCCCTCTCAAATTCTAGAGCAATTCAGATATGAGATGAAGATTTTGTGCATGACCCCAAGAGTATAAATGAATTTATGGTTCGTAGCCAAAATAAGGATACTCCTCATACCTGGTATAATGTCATATACACAGGGTCTGAGTTTAACTTTTGTAGTTTTGATTGGGCATTAAATGGAAATGTTTGTAAGCATATCTTCAAAGTTCAAATTTGGGCCAGTCAACACGGTTTGGACTTTAACATGTTGCCAAATTTTTCTAGTCCAATTACTAAAATTCATAGATTTTTAGTTGATTTAAATCAAGAAGGTACAATGAGCCCGTTGCCTGAAGACCAATCAAGCATTCACCATGTACCTATTTTATCAGAATCTATTGATTTTTCAACTACGCCATTGAACAATTCAATCTCTAATATTGATAGATTAAAAGTTGTATGTGAATGAATCATCAAAAAGATGATGGGTATATTAAACCATTTGCTTACAAAATTGGAGAATTTGGAAGAAATTGTTAATGGAATTGATGAAATGCGTAGCAAATTTAGTGAAGTGACAAATAAATTTTTTGTCATTGTGATGTCTCCATCAAGAATTATGACTAGGAGAAAACATAGTTTTTTGAGCCCACAATGTAAAAAGATACGACATGGTCATGAAAATTAGGGGAATTTTGGGGTCTAAAATGGGCCTCCTAAGGAAATTATAAAATAATAGTGGAAATAATAAAATAGGATTTGATTACATCATCAAATTTTAGAGGGAAAAAAGAAAAAACTACTTTTTCAACTCGTATTTTCAACTTATCTCCCAAAATTTTTACTCAAATTTTGAGCAGGAATCACGTTTTTCATGTATTTCTCTTTTTTCATGTAGGAGGGTCCATCGAAAGTATGCAACATGGGTACTCCTTCGATGAGGAATTAAATTTTGCATCCAATGAGTACTACCGCTCGAAATTTGAGTAAAAAATTTGGGAGATAAGTTGAAAATATGAGTTGAAAAAGTAGTTTTATTATTTTATTGTTTTTTAATATTTTTACATTTCTACTTAAAAAATGGTGAATCATCTCCCATGGTTGACATAATCATCTTGAATCCTATTAGTTCTGATAAAGTTTATTTTGGTTGTACATTTTTCTTAGGAGGCCCATTTCAGACCTCAAAATTCTCCTAATGAGAAATTCAAGGAAGGAAAAAACACAATTTGAAAAGGTTGGGCGAATTCGCTCAAAGTCAAGGAAGAACATGGATAAGCAAATAAAAGTACTTTCTTCAAAATAACATAGAAATATTGAGGGATCTACATCTCATAATGAACAAAGGGATGTTCGACAATTATTTTCAGATGATATTGTCAAGGTTTCAATAGGTACGCATTTATAAATTACTATTGTTTATCTATACAATTGAATGAGTGTTTATCTAATTAAATATTTAGTGCTTGATGTCATGCAATCAACTAGTACTTTTTTTTTAACGGTTTATAATAAAATCTCAATCAAATAATGTAGAAATTCTAGAAATTAGCACAAACATGTAGGCACGCCCATTTATTCCAGATTTGAACACGTGAAGTTGAAAAACCATAATCTGGATTCTACAATTAACGACAACCACAGAAGTTGAAAAACCATAAATGTAATGAACTATTCTTAGAGGAGACATAGTTCTAAAATTTAGTTCTTATACTAAATATTGGTGTACTTTTAATGTCGAATGGTAATATATGCACTGGTTTACTATGATTTGTTCTTTGGTTTACTATGATTTTTTTTTTAATAGGTGAAGTATTATATAAATGGTTTGCTATCTATTTAAGGCCAATAGGAAATCCATTTCATGTATTTTTTTGTTATTAAGCAATTATATGATGAAAATTACTACTTATTTTCAATAGTTATGTAAGATATTCCCCCTTTCCTCCCTAAAATATCAATATAAATATAATCTATTTTAGTTGTGATTACTTTATATATTTCTTTTATATAGTAACTAAAAATAAAATTATAAT
The DNA here is from genome assembly GCA_034641835.2 of Pinus albicaulis. NCBI lineage: Eukaryota > Viridiplantae > Streptophyta > Pinopsida > Pinales > Pinaceae > Pinus > Pinus albicaulis. The sequence goes on from JAXQQM020082587.1 coordinate 4,776, forward strand.
AAAAAAATTATTTAGTATTAATATTAATATTAATTATTGGTTTCGTGAAGTAAAGTTACATCAAGATAAATAAAATAATAACTACATAAAAAAGGTAATAATGGAAATTGTTATATATATATATATATATATATATATATATATATATATATATATATATATATATATATATATATTTCAATGTCAGCTATAAACAAAACTCTTTAATGTCCATCATAGATAATATAATTAGATAAATGTAACTGGTAACAAGTTTTAATTTCATCCATATGTGGTACTTCTTTTTAGTAGAAGGAAGATGTGTAAATCCTCCACATCAACATGGAGATTGTACAATATCTAAAATGTAATTGATGTTACAACCAACCATGAATGAGAGGTGTAAAACTTTAAAACTTTAATTATAATCAATAATGATCAATATTATAAGATTATTTTATATTCTAGAGATAAAAACAATTTTCATGTACTAACATTTAGATTTAAATTAACAATTATTAATACTTTTTTATATAAAAAAACGCATCTAACAAAATATACATCTTAGATGTAAGACTTTTGTGATCCATAATGTAGATAAATGTTACATCATTAAGATTTGGTGAACTTTTGGAACCAACTAATGTGGTTCATCCTAGGCAAGGTGAAAAAGAAAGCTAATTAATCTTCACGAATAAATAGTATGGATGCGCCATTGCCTCAAGATAAAAATTAAAAAATAGCCCTTAGTGAATTATTTATTAATGAAATAATATTCAAATTAGATGTTAGGAAATCTCTATTAAATTTTTTCATTTGTTAAATAAGTTAATTTTTAAATAATACCAAATTACAATTATGAAAATGGAGTAAAAAAAAAGGTAAAAAAAGTGAAAAATTGAAAGGTACTACCAAACTTACCAAATAAAATTATTTATTTATAAATAAAGGGGTTGTTACTAGGTAATCTATTTTAAAAAGATACAAATTTTATTATCTATTTCCTATAATAATTCATAAATATATGCTAAAAGGTTAACAAGGATTACAAATTATTATTTATAAAGGTTAAGAAAGTTATAAAATAGTAGTTATTAGAAATAAATATATTTTTAACCATATAAATTAATGGAACGAAGAAAGTCAAAGGAGAGTTTACAATATCATCAAAATATTATAAATTAATAAAGATGTTATAAATTAATTAAGAAGCTAGGAGTTTATTTGAAAATTTTATTAATAATAAAGATATAGGTTTACCGATGGTTAAAGAATATTAATAATAACTAAAGAAGTTTCTAGGGTTTACTATGAAAATAAGGAATAAAATTAGAAATAGAAGGGAACTTTAAATAAAACCAGGAAATAAACTCAAAGACCTAATTCAATAAGAACCCAAGCTAGAGGGGAGAATCCATCTCTTACACAATTTCTAATCATCATCCATGTTGGGATTTATACGTATAGCATGCCTCTCAATCTCAATAGCCTCTCTAAGCTTCATATGGTGGAAGTGATCAACCTTACAAATGACTCAAAAATTAAACTTTGTTAAATTATTTGTAGGCCTTGAAGCTATTCGCTTCTAAGTTTTCTTCATGCTTCCCTATCACAAACATCTACACATTGTCAAATGGTTGACTACATCATCCATAAAATCTACAATCTCATAAAAAAATTATAGAGATAGAGTTTAATTTTTAATTAAATTTTAAAAATAACACTCTCGTCTATACTCAAATTTCAAATTTTTTATTACATTTTTCTATATTATATTTTAAGATTTTCTTTTAAATTTAAAATAAAAAATGATTATAATTGTTTTTATATATAATATTTCAAAAATAAAACCATGTCCGTATACAAGTCTTTCATTTAAATATGACCAAAAATTAATTAAAATTCCATAATCATTATGATCAATAAATTGTTAAGATGTTTTTAAAAAATTTAAACCATTTATATTAATACATTAATGGATACAAAAGGAGATTTTATTTAGAATACATACAATTTTGCTTATATATAATATTTGAATTCAAATTAATAACATATTCCAAATTTTATATTAATTTGTTAATGGTAAGTTATATATAATTATATAAATTTTATTACAAATTTTAGATATATAATATTAAAACGATAAAAAATAATTATTATATATAATAATTTCATAGAAATTTATATAAATTAATATTAAAACTTTATAAATTAAAATTAAAACTTTACCAATAAAATTATTAAAAGATTGAAAAAAACAAAAACAAAAAATTATATTAATTTTTTATTTTAAATTTAAAAGTAAATTTTAAAATATAATATAAAAAAATTTAATAAAAAATTAGAAATTTGAGTATAGAAAAGAGTGTTATTTTTAAAATTTAATTAAAAATGAATTTCCACCTCCACAATTTTTTTTAATGAGAGTGTATATTTTTAGGTCGATAGGCCTTCTCTTTTAAATCAGTACACTTGATTTTTCGTCAATCTTTCTTCTTTGTACACACATTTTTTAAGCTATTATTAAATTTAAATTTGAATATTTTACTGAATAAATATTACTGAAGTTTAAAATAGTAATTACTATTTAGTAAGAAATAGTAAATTTAGTAAAATACTATGCAAAATTATATAGTTATTTAAAATATAAGCAAAGACACTTCATAATCTCTTTTAAACTTTATTTGAGTATAAATTTAAGTAATCGATTTTTTAGAAAACGAAAAAGAATGTTACTTCCGATTCCTTTTTAAACTTGAATAGGATAATTAGTTCTAATCAAATAAAAGGTACATCCAAAACCCTTACTGGCTGGAGTTCAACATCCAACGTGATCAACACGTGTCACGAAGATCTAAGCTTGGGGACCGAATGGATGCTCCAAATCCCTATCGATTTGAGAAAGAACATGTCGGCCCTCTTCTCAGAATAATCGCTCCGTTCAATTTTCTTGTTGGCTATTTTTCTCACTACGTCAAGTATAAAAAAGGCGAAATAAGGAATGGCATGTGTTGAACAGAGCAACATTGCGGTTTGAGCGTCTGCTTATAATTCGAATTTCAATCTTTATGGGCAGTGGACTGTCATTGTGGATGGCACATTGGTAGGAAGAGGAGGGGGAGTGGAGCGGAGCGGAGGGTGACAGAAAAAAATTTGAAACAAAGAAACAAAAGAGGGCAGAATCCGTTGAGCTTCTGCCATTGTTAATATTCTTTATAACCAAATTCTTTAGATTACGAATTGGGGTTTTTATTAGACAAAGAGATATCGTTATCATTAGCGATGGTAGCAACAACAGCGCCACAGTTTCCACCACTGGCTTCACTTTATGTTGGGGATCTCGACCTTGATGTCACAAACAGCCAGCTTGCCGAATTCTTCCTTCCTGTGGGAACGGTGACTTCAGTACGAGTCTGCCGCGATAGCATGACTCAGCGCTCCCTTGGCTATGGATATGTCAATTTTCTTGACCCTACAGATGGTTAGTTTTCTTCTTTATTTATTTTCTTTTCATTCTTGTTAAATTGATTGATTAATTATTGTGTTTCTTCTATGTCTCTATAGCTACACAGGACATTGAACTTTTGAATTACAAGGAATTGTGGTTTTATCTACGAAGCTGTTAATTAAATAGCTTTTTTTTTTTTTCAAAATCATTTAAGTTGCATAGATATCTACATTTGTTCAATATGTTAACCCCGGATGTTTAATTTATTGTATTGAGTCGCATAAATGCTAGGACCGTATCTACAGCCATCAATAATTCTATTAATCTTGTTTTCACACACAGAAACGCTAAACCCTTATATACTAAACCCCTCACTTGCTTTCAGTGATGTGTTGGCACACGGAAATATGAGGCTTCACCTGTGTTTAATCTTGTATAGTTACATATAAATGTAAAATGCTCACCTGCGGCATTAGGCATGCAACACTGCAAAACCTACAGCAATTCATGCACATCCATTTATTGTCAATGGTGTTTTTTCGACAAACTGAATGTGAATCCCTAGCTTATTGTTCTACCATGCTTAATCAATCTATTTTTGTTGACACAAAGATGCAAAACCCTTTTCAGCGTTGTTAGAGATACAACCCCTAACCGATCCCTGACCATTGTGTGTACTCGTTTTTCTAGAGAACTGAAATGCAAAGTCCTAAACTCTTAGTCTTGATTTTTTGAAAAACCGTCAGCAGGGGAATGTTATCTTGTTTGCAATACTAGTTCTTGTAATTGCCTATCTTGAAGTAATGTCGACTTACTGTGTAAAATTAATGATAGTAAAATTAAATAGCTATTTTACTAAAATTTAGTCTTATATAGTTATTTTACCAGTAAATTTACTAAATAGTAAGTAGGAAATATTACTGATTCAAAAGTGAATTAAGTATGATTCAATAATATTTCAAGAATTCGGCCTTCTTAATTTTTTGTTATTTCATTCATAAATTTACAACACGCAAGGATTATGCTTTTACAGTATTGCGAATCTCAGATTTTGTTCTGAGTTGGTCTTTATCTTTGTTGTGAAATGCCATTGCTTGGTTTTTTTCGCAGGAGGGTTTTGCTTTAAATTTTTTACTGCGATCTAGCGTAAGGGTGTTGATCTTTGGTTTTAAATATAAGATACACTAGGATAGGAGTCGTTGATGAGATATTGATGGGTATTAGGGATCTCTGTTATTAGTCCTATTGCTAACAGTTTGTTGATCATAGCCAGCTGATATATTATATCATAATTATGGTGCTTATTTGTTATTTGAAGGCCTGTAATATATGACCGACTGCTGAGAGCACTTAGCATCTGTTTTTATTTTGTTGATCATAGCGAGCTGATATTTTATATCATAATTATAGTGCTTATTTGTTATTTGAAGGCCTGTAATATATGACCGACTGCTGAGAGCACTTAGCATCTATTTTTGTTAGTGTTTATCTGTGAATTTTTACAGTAATAAAGAAGAATCCTCTCAATTTTTGTCCATTCCTATTGCAGAATATTGGCATTAAAATTTACTGAAAAATTCACCCCATTTTTCTGTACAAATTTAATTCGTTTGTAAATTAGTATTGCATTGAAGCTTCCATTGATTCTTTACTATGGTTTGCTGTAAACGCTTTAGTAACAAATGCTCTAAATGAAATCCAAGCTGAGGCCTTTGCAATAGAATGGAATTCCAATTACTATGTCTTTCTGCAAGTTGGGATTGGGATTTTTTTCTATTATATTGTAATTGAATTTCCACGAATCTTTCTACAAGTTGAGTTTTTTCCCATTACACTCTAATTAAATTTTAGTTAGTCTTTCTGCAAGTTGGGATAATTATATTAATTGAATCCCACATCTTGTTGCTATATTGTTATGATAAAGCTTATTTTTTATTGCAATGTATGATCCGGATTTATGAAAGAATCTATACTTAAATATGAATTCAATGTCTTTGCCTAGTGATTTGATTCCTAGATGTCTATTTTCTACCTTTTTGAATTTGAACTTCTAACCTTTTACAAGAAAGCCTACATTCTTAACTATTAGAACCACTCAATATGCATAAATGGATCTTTGACACACTCAATTTTTGTAAATTAAAATATCATCTCAACATTTTTGATTTAAAAATCCTATCGGCCTCTCTTTGCACCTTTTGGGGCAACTGCTAGTATAGATAATGGAGTCAACCATTTGACAATGTGTATATGTTTGTGATAGGGAAGCAAGTAGAAAACTTAGAAGTGAATAGCTTCATGTCCTACAAATAATTTTACAAAGTTAAAATGTCCTTTTCTTTTAACAAATTTCAAATGAAAAAATGTGGGCTTGGCACCATTTTTGGAAAAAGAAGTGATTATATTATTGAAAAAGAAAGTTGAATTTGGATTTCTTATTTGCTGAGACAAATTAGTTATTAATGAATACATATTGCATGAGTTTTGGTTTATTTCTAGAGAGATCAAACCCATTATTGCAATGGTTTAGTGGATGATTGAGTCATAGTGTAATTTAAACATTTTTTTCTTGTAGGCTATATCCTTGGATCCTAGTGTTAAATCCAAAGAGGGCATACTCGAGTATAAAACTATAGTTTATACTCCTCATTTATGCTCTTAATGTTTTAAAAAATAATTACTACTATATAAAATTTATAAATTTATAGTAAAATATTATACATTAATGTATTCATATTTATTTATTAATTTTGAATATAGTTTAATATTTAAGTATTTATATTAAAGATAAACTACCAAAATTATTTTTAAATGATTCATCCTTATACATTGAAATAAAAAAATATAATAATAAACTTAATATAAACATGAAAATAATAAAAAATTCTATTTAATAGAAGTTTTAAGGTGAAATTAAATCCATATGAAATTTCTAAAGATGATAATTTCTTTTATTTAAACACTTTTGAAAACATATATATATAGTTTACATTCAAATCAATAAAAAAGGATAGTTTTTCTTCTTTATAATCATAATTATAAGAATAATTTTTTATTTTTTTTCTAATTTTGTCTACTTATATTATATTATACACAGAAAAACATTACAATGCTCGTCCTTCGAATTTTGAAAGCCAATTCCGGAGGGAAGTGTCAAAATCTTAATAGCAAATAAGGATTGCCCCATATGGGGAAACCAGTCCACAAGTAGCGAGTATTAAAAGTTGCCCAGAATGGGAAACCAACATTTCTAGTTTTGAGACTAAAACTGAAACATAACAGAGAAAAGTTCAGAAACATATGCAAACTAGATAACGCCATAAAATAGCTAGAGTAAGAGGTGAGCACCCAAGAATTGGACTTAAGATAGGCCGTCATTCTTCTTAGGAGGATTGGGAGTTTCTTCCACAATTCTGGAAACATAAAGAGACTCGTCATCCTCCTTGTTCAGAGTGTGGGCAGAAGAAGCACCTGGGTTGCTGGCGAGTTGGAGGGGGTTGCATGTAAGCTGGTTTCGTCATCCTTGCTGTCCTCATTGTTGCTTGATCCATGACCACTGCGAGAACCCGAGCCACTACTGGAGCGATGATTGTTGCTAGAAGCACTCTGCACAGGCGGGGCTTTCATCTTGCAGGGAATTGAGACAGGCTCGAACTAAATAGTGGATTTACGCGGGTGCTTCTTGGGTCGAAGGCCAGAAGATTCAGGCAGGGAAACATGGAGATGAAGGGACAATTGAACAGAGAGGTTGACAGGGTCGAGAATGCTCGGCTCATCCCAACCCACGGAGAGATTCACTTCCCTGATAATTTCCATCGACAATGGAGGTCTGGATGGGAGGCCTTGCCCACCTGCGCGTCGACAGGACATTTTGTGTCACCTAGGCATGACGTGCGAGGGAGAGGAAGCACGAGACAAGGAGGGGAGGCTCTTCGAAGCAGGAGAGGAGCTACCACCACAAGACTTCGCAGAGGCGCAACTGCACCAAGATTGAGAAGGGCCAAGAGCCGAGGGTGGAAAGGAAATGCAAGAGGCAAAAAAAGAGAGCTAGATAGAGAGCCGAATGGAGGCCTAAGGAGCGTGGTGAGTAGAATTAATAGCCATTGAAGCAGGAAATATAGGCGTTAATGCACAGCAGCTGAAGGACGTCGCATAAAAGATGGCTAGAAATGTAATTAAGGGAGCCATGCTCTTGCATTTATCAGCAGGCGGGCAACCATGTGCAGGCGCATGGGGCAAACAGGTGCCCTGCCACATGGCACCCAAGTGGCCCAAGTTCTCACTGCTAGGCACCCGCATCCGGGGAATTATAAAAATATTTTATAATCTAAAGATAAAAACATTTTCCATCTACTAACATTTAATTTTAAATGAACAATTATTAACACTTTTTATGTAAACAAATGTGTTCAAACAAAATATGCATCTTTAAATACATATATTGTATATAATATTTCGTAAATAAAAGTCATACATTTTTTTGCATTGTTATCACTAGCTCTTCAATGACTCAAATGCTATCTTGAATATCATAAATTTCTACCCATCCACAGTGCAGAGAAATACCAGCAAAACATGTGACTAAACTATATATAATATTCTAAAGATTGATACCATTTTGAACAACATTTGTTATAAACCAATTTTCACTTTTAAACACACTAATAACATTCGAACCAACATTCAAAACAAGTTTTGTTCAGAATTTTTGATGTTAAAAAATGATAAAAATATATGCCTAACTGGAGGGATCACTTGTAATATTACACAAACAAAATCTCTTTATTCAAATATTTATGTATCTAAATAAAACTAGGTCCCATTAAACAAAATGTATATTTCATGTTTTAGGTGCCAAAACTATTGGTATTCAAAACATTTAAAACTAAAAAATAAGTATCTATTGAAACTTCCCTTATAGCCCCTTTATAGACAAAACAATGACTAAAGTTCTAATATTGTAGCCCAATTTATTTAAACTTGTTGGAATGATTAGACTTCAAAGTAGCGAACCTAGTGGGTTTAGTGAGAGCAATGCTAGTTGAGCATATATGCTCTATGTATTGTTTGTGTGACTTGAACCCACATGCTTTCAAGTCCTTTGGTGTGATTTTGGTCCTTTTACACATAGCCTCAACATTTATCCTTTTTGTTTTCTGTCAAAATTACAACTTTATCAATAAATATAAAAATCCACAAATATATAATGAAAATATGGGGACCATGTAAGGAAAGCCAAAATACAATGCATTAACGAGCTATGTAGTTTCAAATTATAAAAAATTATGTTAATGTTATGGTATATAAATTACCTCTCTTAAATAATCTTGAAGTCGACATGAATGTCGCAATGGTTGAGGAGAATGTAATTTTTGTTGACTATCATTTCCATCATCATACATGTGCAAAGGTGTTTTGGGAGATGTATATTCATTACTCTGAACATTAGATTATATATATATGAGGAGAATGTGATTTTTGTTGACTATCATTTCCATCATCATACATGTGCAAATGTGTTTTGGGAGATGTATATTCATTACTCTGAACATTAGATTATATATGTGTGTGTGTGTGTGTGTGTGTGACTCAAATAGAATTAAATGTAAAAATATGATAAAATATAATAGTATAAATGAATATAAACTTACTTTGCATTGTGACATTAGATGTGAAGATGGTTGTAACATTTGAACCATTTCATTTCCTTTCTTCTTAAGACTTTGACCATTTTCTGGGGTTTTCATTGATTGCATTGGTTCCAAAGGAAACCCCTAAACCATAAATAAGAAACAACACACACACACACACATATAATCAAAACAAATCAAGGATAACAATATAAAATGCAAAACATCCATTTCTCATCCCATCATTATGGTAAAACATAATGATTTATATATTAATGTATTTTGTGGAATAGGTTATATGGATTAAAAACATACTTGCACAATAACCCCTTGAAATCTAGGTGAGCGTCGTAATGGTTGGTAACTTGAAGTTTGTTTATGTGAAGATCTCTCCAGAGAATTTTGTTGATTAGCCTATGCATATCAATAACAATGGGAAATTAGAATACAAATATAATAAATATAAATATAATTTAATGTTAAAATGTATAGAAAATTAATACATGCAAAAAAATGAACTCAACTATGTTGTCATTGTTATTATTAGTTTCATCAAAGTTTAATATATGGGTGTTCCCATCTAATACTTCTTCCCCTACATCATCATGAACCTCATTCCTTAGTTTCCCTTTTAAAGCAATATCTATGTGCTTCATTGTGTCCAGACGTCTACGAGGTAGACTCTCATCCCAACAATGATTTTTTTCACAATTTTTTTGCTTTGAAGTAGCATTGACCAATGTAGCAACTGACTGTGAAAACAACTTTCAATGAATTTAGTCCACAACATTAACTTTATATTATTAAAAAACATATGCAAATAAATACTAACAAATATTGCAACTTTATGTGAAAATAAGTTTCAATGAATTTAGTCCAAAACAATAAATTTATATTATTAGAAAACACATGCAAATAAATAGTAATAAATTCTTACAACTGAAATAATTTCTTCATTGACAAATCTTTTATATGCTTGTTGACATAGCATTGCATCTAAATCATATTGTATTTTTTCATTTTTCATTTTAACTACACTTGTTGATTTGACAGCCCATTTAGCATTTGCATCTCTTACCTGACCTCTTTGAGGTGGAGGAATTGGTGGGAGGTTTTGAACGATAGCACGATGGTGATTAAGGCCAAATAGTTTAGATCGACTCAAGATCCCAAGACAGCCACCAACAAGATAAGTGAACACTTGCTTGATGCCTTTGATAACTACATTCCATTCTTGTCTATTTTTCTCCATTTTTAAAATTCCTTATAAATAAACATGTAAACAATAGGGTTGTTAAAACCATCATAAAAACACTTTAAATTGGGGAATACACATCTTACAAATATTTAAATATATTATTTTTCTCATATTTTAAAAAATTGAAATATAGAATATAACCATATACTAAACAAAATGCATAATTTTACCCTAAAATAACACATTGTGAAAATTTATGTATTCATTCATATACACAATTAAACCAATGTGTAATCATATACACAATTAAACCAAATATATAATGTGTAATAGAAACTGAACTTTTCATCCAAATTCTATATTACAACAAACTATATTTCCACCCTCTATGCATTAAAGGCGCTCGTAAGAAACTATTGTTAGTAATTGTAGTTGATCAATAAAAAAGAGGGAGAACACTCTGTTTTTAGCCCACAGAAATCCCCATTTTATTGCTTTTCCAAGCAGCAAATATGCTGTGTCTCTCTGACTCATCGCTGTTAGGGAAATCATAGCTTATTTTATTGTGTCATCACATGCTCTGCCTTGTTGGAATTAAATCGATGGGCTTGTATTTTCCCTATTCCAAAAATACTTCACGGTAAAATAAAGGAGTCGAATTTGGCAGTAGATCAGGTCAAAAGAGAAGTTGAAAAATTCCGATGGCAGTGGATCAAGTCAAATTGACGTTTAGATACTGCGCAAATTGAAAGGTAATTGGTTAGCATAAAACAAAAATGCCAACAGAATTCATAAAATGCACAATTTTGTTTGGACCACGTACTAGACTCTATCTAATGAAAAGTATTTCAATGGTGTGGTGATAATTATTTGCAATGTTACTAGCCCCAAGGGTTATCTGAATCGGTTGAACCATCAGTCCAACATGTTGCTGACATTTAGGCAATATGTCACAGGTTCAATTCCAGTCAACTCCCTCACGGTTACTGGTTTCTATTATTGTTGTTCAATTTCAGTCAACTCCCTCATGGTTACCGGTTTCTATTATTGCTGGAGGGGGATCCCATGGGGATTTTCATGGAGAACATGACTTGCGATTTTACCAAATTGTGCCAAAAATATGGTTTTTTCTATGATGTTCTTAAATGAGATGTGGAAAAATAAAGAATAAATATTGGAAATTATGACTTTATTAAATCTCCATGCGTACTTATGACATGGAGGGCCATGGCTATTCCTTTATTTGAAGAAAATTGAAGCTATTATTTCTACGAGACGATTCAAACTTACCAGGCCAAGTGTTCTGTATGATTCTCCTTTGGATGGGCGTGAGATCCGCAACCTTCAGCCAAGCGTTCTGTGCGATTCTCCTTTGGATGGCCATGAGATCCGTAGCTTGTGAACCGGTGTGAAGGCGGATGATCACCGAAATTGAAATTCACAGGCGCATTTCAGCAGCAGGACTTAATGCAGGCTTACTAGTGGTTGGTGAGTAAATGGAACTAAATAGCCATAGAAATTTCGCATTACTCCTCCGCAGTCTTTCCCATGTCAGACCAGTCAGCGCCACGTCCATCGCAGCTGACATGGTTTTCCGAAATTGGCTTCCCGAAATATTTGGTCTTCGCTGGAGGAAATATTCCAACATGACATGGCATGAATATCCATCCATGGCTCAGGAGAAAGTACCTAGGCCAATCATTGACTTAGTGACTTGTTTTTAATCTTTGCCTTCATGTAATACCCATCACCTCGTATACTTCTAACGAGGCCGAGAAAATAGGAAGAACTGATGCTTAAACATGGAAAACTATGTGTGGAATAAGTCTTCCATGGCGAAGACGTTGCAGAAGTTTCAATTGATGTTGACTTGAGCATTGCAGTGATCAGAGATTCTGCCAGTCAGTGATACTCTGCCATTGAAGCTGAGCATTTCAATTTTCCCACGCTATTGCCAAGAACTTGACTCTTATACACTGTGGACGTCAAACCGAAAATCAAATTCAGGAAGGCAAAACGGAGCGGGGTCTTCTTAAAAACAATTACTGTCAGACTAGAAGCGACTCCTTAATTTCAAGAACAAAGGTCAATTTAATTCAATTCATGACCTAGTCATCTCTGCCAATTCACGTGGATCTTAGACAGACTTGGACGCACGCAGTCACCGCATAACCAATTAATCCATGGAAAATTGTCCTTGGGATTCGTGATCCATGACTTTGGTGATTGTGGAACCTCCTGATCTTTGAAGCCCGCGTGAATTTCAACGCTATTGTTGATGAGCTGAGATACACAACCATTTTTTTTATTTGACACAACGTTGAATTCACCGTCCGGATAGAATTAGGAAAATGCTATGAATCTTGACGCCTGCTCACTTCCTGGCACGTCTGGAATTTTTGCGAAGTGGCACCAACGAATTAACACGATGGCATGTAATGGTGGATATCCTTGACCAATTTCACTACCGGCTCCTCCTCCTTCAACACAGATACTTTACACAGACTTTGATAGATAGCTGATGTGTGAGCTGGCGGGACTTGCACGAAAGAAACACCCGGCGTTTTAATCGAGGCAAGCGATCGTGCTGATATTGTTTGAATAGATTCGGCTGTGTGTTTTTCCGACGTCATTTAGGTAAATAACAGGTCCCTCGAACTTAAGAAAACACAAGAAGAAAGTTTCAGGTTCGAATCCAGTCCTTTTTTTTTGGCTACCTAAGAGAAAGTTTGACGAAATCGAGGAAAGAACTGCGGAAGTTTTTTTCCGGCATTGTCCAGCATGAGTAAAATTGCAGTCCAAGAATTGGGATATACCTGTGTAGTGGAGCGATGTGTACAGCCTGAACAGCAACATGCTGGCACAAAAGGTGGACAGCCGGGGTTACAAGCCAATGTTTAGCAGCGTTCGATGAAGTTGTGGTAGGATTGTGGCCTGGAATGGAGAAGAGGCCATGGATCGAAGCTGTGCCAAGGTGAGGTGTAAGCATCTCATATTGAAGAGAAAGATTGCTGGAGTGAATTTGCATATTGAAGTTTTATTGTGGTAAATTTGATGGCATGGGAAATAGTTATCCTTGGGCATAGATAGAAGAAATTAAAATTTGAAGAGTTTATGCTTTTATTTAGTTTCTTGGAATCATGCTTAAAGATTATTAAGCCTTATTGAGCCTAGCTAACTCAATGTAGGCAGAGTTATTTTGTTAGAATTAGCTACTCTAACAAATAACAGGTGAAACGTGGATCTCCAAGAAGTTATTTGAACAGACAAGGATGCCCAAGATGTGAACAATGAACAGATGAGGTAAAGGAGCAGCGACAACGTTTATGGTGGACAACAAAATAGATGTTTGTTTGAATTAGTATGGTTTGTAGAATAGACTCCCTAGCATGTTATAAGCAAGTCCAGTTGTTGTAATGGTCATTGTATGTACCCAAAAACTCCAAAATGTGGAATGAAATGTAAGCTTTTTAAAGGCATTTGAAAGTTCGTGGTGATCTTAAAACCACTTTGTAATGGTTTATGGTCAGCCTGAAACCATCTTTTGTCACTGTAAAGTGATGGTTGGTGGTGATCCAGAAACCATCTGTAGAGCCTTTGTGGCTGCTTTTGTCACTGTAAAGTGATGGTTGGTGGTGATCCAGAAACCATCTGTAGAGCCTTTGTCGCTGGTTGCCGTTGTGGCTTGAGGTGCCTTTGTGGCCGTACGTACACGAGTGGCCGCGTGTGCATGAGAGTTGTGTGCTCGACAGAGCTGTGTGCTCAATTTTAGCAGGTGGACTGCAGTAACACCTAGCCTCAGATGATTCATAAATCTCTGAGAAGAAGGGGGTTGGTGTGCTTTCTTAGCTGACAGTTGTGCTGAGAAGTACAATTGGCGCGACTGTTCAGTACATACTCGTGCCAATGCGCCAAATCACGGGAATGGCGCGGAAGCGCACGATTTTTTTCAGGAAGACGCCAACTCAACTTAATGGGGGTCCGCGGGAAGCCTCAACTTCGTTTGACGATTTGCGGAGAAGCAGGTCAGAGAAGTTGCGGACCTATCCGGGAGAGGTAGATTGGAAGATCCGCGGGAAGCCTCAACTTTGTTTGACGGTTTGCGAGAGGAGCAGATCGGAGAAGTTGTGGATCTGTCCGAGAGAGGCAGATTGTGTTTTGGAGGTTCTGCACATGCAATTCGCCTGATGGTGGTGGATTTGTAGGTACATATATGCAGTGATAAACGGTCGACAGAATCATGTATGCGAAGGACATCCTACAGGACTAGCGGTTGCAGCAGTTGGTACTCATGCATTCCGGTAGATGGTTGCTCTTTTATATGGACGTCGACATATTCTTTGTTTTGTTTGACCACAACCAGACTTTGTGAATCACTATCATGACAAGTAGTCATTAAGGGGGGTGTTAGAAATATTTAATTCCTACTTGTCTATGGTTGTAATTCTCCAATTTCAGGAGTTTGTTCCTACATAATAGGGATTAGCTAGAATATAGTTTCTCCTAGTTTAGTGTGTGGTTGAGAGAATCTCTCAACCACACTACTGTACGTCTAAGATAGAATTCCTATCTTGAGACCTTTGCTTGTATAAATATGTGTGTAATTCCTTCATTCATAATATAGAATATAGAGTGTGTGTATGTATGTATACACTCTCCAGGTTCTCACCTGGAGAGCTATTTGATAGATAGCTGATTTTATCACAAATGACAGCAATTGAACGTTGTCTCTCACGCCCCCACCCTCGGCTAGCAAAAACAACCACACGCAGATCATGATTAAAGCAACGCTGGTTGTGAAGATTCTAGCAGCAACATCATATCGTTTCTATCTGTACATCACACAGCGACTTTAAAACAAACAGATCTCACAAAACCAAACCAGATTGTAGGGGCTTTAACAATCTATATCTTGCCTCTAAGATCTGAGCTTTATGGCTCAGATGCCATATTATAAATTTGAACGAAAAAGATTGCACACAAATCACATACCTTTTTTTTTTATCACAAGAGATACAAATATAAAAATTTGAAGGAGTGAGAAAGATTGCACACAAATCACATATTTCTTTTGTTGATTACGAGAGATACAAATATAAATGACAAAACACAGTGACTTTTTCGAAACATTTAGATCATGACATCAACTCATCTATAACTCATATTATAAGAATTAACTGTTTTAGAGTGTCGCTTAGGGACTCACAATCACAACTACACATGACATGGAATCATTATTTCCAACATAAATATAGTTATAAAATTATTATTTTAATTTACATGGTAAAATGGATCCTAATATACAACTACTATTGATATCTTATAAACCTTAATGTGATAGAGAGTTTAGATATATCTCAAAAGTAATTAATATATTTTTTCTTTTTAATTTAATTAGAAAAATATTATAAAATTAAACTCAAATAAGATATATTCATTGTGAAATGAGAAATAGTTTGTAGACAAGTGGTGTTAATGAGCCATAGTAAAGTGAGTATAAATATCTATGATTGATTTTTTTTTATTGTAAGTCTAGTGTAAATATTAAAGTTTTTATATGCTTATTATTTTAATTTATAAACTAAAATAAATCTTAACTTATATTATAGTATTAAGTTTTTGTTATTCTTAACTTTTTACATAAAATATCTGAAATTTTTATTACTTTTAATTTTTATTAGTATTTATTATTTAATTGACATGTAAATATTTACAGATTAGTTTTAAAAATTGAACATATTAAAGTGACATTTAAAATGTTAACAAGCTTGTTTTCATTACATCTACCCTTTGTATAAAAGTATTTATATTTATATAATTTATTTATTTTTATAAAAAAATAATAAATATACATAATTATGTATTGTAATTAAAAAATAGTTTAATCTTTATTATTTTTTAATATAAAATTATGAGAATGATCTTTGATATAGCTGCAGATAGGTTGAACGGTCCAAGTCTCCTTCTTTGAATTTTCCATTATTTGTTAAAAATGTGACAACAAATGTAAATTTACTTATTACCTATGTAATTAGAATAACGAAATGTAGGTTGAATAACGAGATATAGTTGGAATAACGAAATATGTCTAGGTTAAATAAGATGGCCCCAGAGGCTTGTAAAAAGCACGAAGAATTATTTAATCAATAAGAGTTTCAAAGTGTTTTATCCTTCAGTTTTCTTATTCAGTTATATTTCTCCTATTATATTTCTCGTTTCATTGTTTTCCCCACAACAAGTGGTATCGGAGCCAGAGATTGTGTTGTTACCACCGTGAGAGAAAGAGGCCGAGAGCTGTTTTGGAATCTGCGTAATTTGCTGGAGAAAGAAGAAAACTGTCCACAGAGATTAGGAGGAGCCCATCCGCTGCAAGATTCCGCTCTGTCCACAGTGATTAGGAGGAGCCATCATCCGCTGCAAGTTTGAGCCGTTGTCCGCTGCAAGTTTGAGCCGTCGTCCACTGCAAGATTGAGAACGAAGGATTGCACAAGGAGCCGTCGACTGTCAAGAAAGAAGATGTGCATTCTGAAAAGAGGAGAAAGGCCATTTGCTGGAGAAAGAGAGGTCGTCCGTTGCTAGAGAAAGAACTGCACGATTCCGCTGCAAGAAGTGCTGGTGCCGTCGTGAGAGAAGGAGGACGCAGCCAAGAAAGAAAGGAGGATTCTGCACGTTTTTTGCTGCATTGAAGCCTGCCTTGCCCTGTCGCAGTTTGATACCAGACCCAGCCGCCGTTTGCAGAGGTTGTAACAGCCGAGAAAGAAAAGCCAAGAAAGAAGAAAAAGGTCGACTGTCAGACCCATGGTTGTAGAGGTTGTAGAAGCCGGTTGCAGGATTGAACAAAGTTGTTCTACCCAAATAAATTGACTGTCGTCTGAGACAAATTCAGGTTTTGTTAGTTTTTTTTAAAAGAAAGAAAAAACAGAGGTTTTATTTTTTTAAAAGGCAGTCAGAGATTCTTAGAGATTGTTTATTTTTCGCTTAAAGGTAAACAAAATTAAAGACAGACACAAAAGAGGTTTTTAGGGCGAGATTTATTTGGGCTGACATAAGAGGTCTTTCAGAAAAAGAGATTTTTTTTTTTGGAGACATAAGAGGTTTTTTTAAAAAAAAGGAAGGAAAATTTTAGGGCATAAAAAAAAAGATAAGGGGCAGAATATATATTTTTTGGGCATACAATATTGAAAGAACTTTTTTTTTGGCAATAGAGGGGAAATCAAAAACTCTAACTAACTAGCTGAAAGGAGGAAAAAAAAATTTGAGAAAATTTTTTGACCCTAGTTGGAGAGAAGGAAAAACCAGAAATCCATAATAGGAAGAAATGGCGAAAATGACAAACGCAAAATTTGAGGTGGAGAAATTCACTGGGAAAAACAATTTTGCTCTGTGGAAACTGAAGGTTAGGGATTTGCTCGTGCAACAAGGGTTTCACAAGGCATTAGATGGTGTAACTAAAAAACTAGCAAGCATGTCGAGTTCAGACTAGGAGGACTTGGATGCCCGAGCTCTTAGTACCATTCGGTTATGTTTGGCAGTTGAAGTACTCTTCAATATTGTTGGAGAGAGTACAACTGCAGGGTTGTGGAAGAAATTGGAAACACTCTATATGACAAAAGCTTTGACAAACAGAATCTATTTAAAAAGACAACTGTACAGCCTTCGGATGAAGGAGGGTACAAAAATTGCAGATCACTTAAATGTTTTTAATACGCTTATTTGCCAGTTGTCTGATATGGAAGTAAAAATGGAGGAAGAAGACAAGGCAATAACCTTGTTGTGTTCCCTGCCTGAGTCATGGGATCACTTCGTGACCTCAGTCAATTTGAGCACTGCTGATTCATTAAAACTTGAATCTGTCATGGGTGCTCTCTTATCTGAAGAGGTACGAAGAAAATCTAGCATTGAGACTTCTGCACCTGAAGCCATGGTAGCTAGAGGTCGGTCAAAGGAAAGGGGGGAGAAGACAAGATCAAAGTCAAAGGGCGGCAAGAAGAGTAAAGAAAAATGCTGGTACTGCAACAAACCGGGACATCTCAAAAAGGATTGCTGGAAACAGAAGGAGTCGGAAAACAACAACAAGGAATCAAATCAGGTCGATTCAGGTATGGTTGATGAGGTTTTAATTACTGAAGCGCTCCCTGTTTGTAATATCTCACAAGATGTTGACTATTGGCTATTAGACTCTAGTGCTTCTCATCATATGAGTCCGCACCGAAATTGGTTTTCATCGTATGAAATTGTAAATGGTAATTCTATATTCATGGGAAATAATGCATCTTGTCAGACTGTTGGGATTGGAAATGTGAAAATTAAAATGTATGATGGTACAATTAAAACATTATATGATGTTAGGCATGTATCTGATCTAAAGAAAAACTTGATTTCCTTGGAAGTTTTGGATTCGAATGGTTATAAGTTTACAGGTCAGAATGGAGTGCTGAAAGTCTCGAAAGGAGCCTTGGTTGTTATGAAGGCTGAAAAGGTCGGAAACCTATACAGACTCAAAGGAAGCACTCAAGTTAGTGAAGCAGCGATCGTGTCAGATAGAGCAGAAGAAGGTTCTCATCTATGGCATCAGTGGTTGGGTCACATGAGTGAGAAAGGTCTTTAGGTACTGATGAACCGCAAGTTGCTTCTTGACTTGAAATCCTTGAAGTTGGATTTTTGTAAATATTGTGTATTTGGCAAACAATGTAAACAAAGGTTCAAAACTGGAAATCATAATAGTAAGCAGATTTTGGACTACATTCATTCTGATCTGTGGGGACCATCTCCTACTGTGTCTTATGGAGGTGCATCATATTTTTTAACGTTTATTGATGATTTCTCTTGAAAATTTTGGGTCTATATGTTGAAAAAGAAAGCTAATGTGTTTAATGTGTTTAAACAATTTAAAACAATGGTGGAAACTAAAACAGGCAAATCAATTAAATGTTTAAGAACTGACAATGGCAGTGAATTTACCTGTTTAGAATTTGAACAATTTTGTAAGGATGAAGGGATAGTTAGACATAAAACTATTGTTTATACTCCTCAGCATAATGGTGTTGTTGAACGAATGAATCAGACTCTTATGGAAAGAGCCAGAAGCATGATTAGTAATGCTAATCTGCAAAAGGAGTTGTGGGCAGAAGCAGTATCTACTGCTTGTTATTTAGTTAACAGATCACCTTTAGTTGCAATAAACTGTCAAATTCCTGAAGAAGTTTGGTCGGGTCAGTATTGTGATTATTCGCATTTGAAGATTTTTGGTTGTGATGCCTATGTTCTTATTCCTAGAAATCAACGTTCAAAGTTAGATCCAAAATCGAAATGTTGTGTCTTTGTTGGATATGATTATGCAGTGAAGGGATATAGGTTGTGGGATCCTTCTTCACGGAAGATAGTCATTAGTAGAGATGTAACATTTGATGAATCATCTCTTTTAAAATCAGATGTTGAAAAATTTGAACAAAATCAGGTATCGCCAAGTCAGCAAATTCAATTGGAGACTGTACCTTTTCCAGAAAGTCGAAAGGAAGGAGAGACTTCTGAAAAAGGTCGAGAAGCAAAGGAAATTGGAGAAATTCCAGAATCCAGTCAGCAACCAGACACTCTAAGAAGGTCTACAAGAAAAAGAAAAACACCAAAAAGGTATGAAGACTCTGCTTCATCGTTTGCATTGATTACTGAAGATGGGGAATCATCTTGTTATCAGGAAGCAATTGATGATGCAGATAGAAAGATATGGAAAAAGGCTATGGAAGAAGAAATGGACTCCTTAGCCAAGAACAATACCTAGGATCTTGTAGAACTTCCTGAAGGGAGAAACGTTGTTGGGTACAAATGGGTCTTCAAGTTGAAGAGAAAAGTTGATTGAAGTATTGAAAGGTATAAGGTGAGACTGGTTGCAAAAGGGTATTCTCAGGTTGAAGGTATTGACTTTCATGAGATCTTTTCACCAGTAGTTAAACTTGTTTCTATTCGTACTGTGTTAGCACTAACTACTTTACTTGACCTTGAGTTAGAACAGTTAGATGTTAAAACATCCTTTCTTCATGGTGATTTGGATGAAGAGATATATATGGATCAGCCAGAAGGTTTTGCGCAAAGTCACAACAAAATATTAGTTTGCAAGCTCAGGAAATCATTGTATGGCCTGAGGCAGTCACCCAGGCAATGGTACAAGAAGTTTGATTCCTTCATGGTGAGCCAAAATTTTATCAGAAGTGAGTATGATCATTGTGTATACTTCAAAAGTTTCAATGGCATATTCATTATCTTGGTGTTGTATGTTGATGATATGCTTATTGCAAGCAAAAGCTTGGAATAAATCAACAGGTTAAAGGCTCAGCTCTCTAGGATGTTTGAAATGAAGGATCTTGGAGCAGCAAAACATATCTTGGGCATGGAGATACACAGAGACAGGAAGAATGGTAAGCTTTGGTTATCACAACAAGATTATGTGGAGAAAGTACTTGAAAAGTTCGGTATGAACAATGTGAAACCTGTTAATGTTCCATTAGCTTCCCATTTTAAGCTTTCTTCGGATTTAAGTCCTAGAACTAATGAAGAAAAGCAGTATATGTCTCGTGTACCATATGAAAATGCAGTAGGCAACTTAATGTATGCGATGGTATCCACAAGACCTGACATTTCACATGCAGTTGGAGTTGTCAGCAGGTTCATGGCAAATCTAGGGGAAGAACATTGGCGAGCAGTGAAATGGGTGCTTCAGTATTTGAGAGGCACAAGTGACCATTGCATCAGCTTTGATGGTCGTGAAGGTTCAGTCTGCGGATATGTGGATGCTGATTATGCAAGTGATTTGGAAAAAAGGAGGTCTACTACAGGTTATGTTTTTACTCTTGCAGGTGGAGTAATTAGCTGGATGTCAAAACTTCATGAGAAAATTGCTTTGTCCACTACTGAAGCAGAGTATATAGCTGCTTCAGATGCCTGCAAAGAGGCAATCTGGTTAAAAGGTATTCTTGATGAGATTGGAAGGACGCAGGAGAAAGTGAATGAGTTTTGTGACAGTCAGAGCGCTATTCATTTGGCTACAAATCTAGCATATCATAGCAAGACCAAG
The DNA here is from genome assembly GCA_034641835.2 of Pinus albicaulis. Classification (NCBI taxonomy): domain Eukaryota; kingdom Viridiplantae; phylum Streptophyta; class Pinopsida; order Pinales; family Pinaceae; genus Pinus; species Pinus albicaulis. The sequence goes on from JAXQQM020082587.1 coordinate 26,099, forward strand.
CACATCGATGTAAGGTATCATTTTGTGAGACATATAATCGAAGGCGACAAAGTAGTTCTCAAGAAGGTCCGCACACAGGAAAATCATGCAGATATATTCACAAAGCCAGTTTCAGTAGAGAAGTTGAGATGGTGTCTTGCTTCTCTCGGCTTGCAGAAAAGATGATGAATGGGCATCAGGAAAATTTGTTGTCAAGGTGGATTTTATAAAAAATGTGACAACAAATGTAAATTTACTTATTACCTATGTAGTTAGAATAACGAAATGTAGGTTGAATAACGAGATATAGTTGGAATAACGAAATATGTCTAGGTTAAATAAGATGGCCCGAGAAGCTTGTAAAAAGCACGGAGAATCATTTAATCAATAAGAGTTTCAAAGTGTTTTATCCTTCAGTTTTCCTATTCAGTTATATTTCTCCTATTATCTTTCTCGTTTCATTGTTTTCCCCACAACATTATTCAGTCAACATATATATTTGATTAATGTGCACGCAGGTTCTACGCTCCAAAATATCATTCCTTGAACCTCCCATTAGGGTCCTTCTAGCATCTCTTTGGTATTTCTGCAGGCAGGTTGAACAATCCAGTCTCATGCCTTGAATCTTCCATTATTGTCGGTCGACATTAAATTTTTTTTTTCCATAGATCTGTAGGAGTTTTTCTTCTCATATATCTGCAGGTAGATTGAACAATCCAAGTCTCATTCCTTGAATCTTCCATTATTGTCAGTGAACATTTTTTTGATATATCTGCATGCAGGTGGACTAGTCAGCAAGGGTTGAATTTGTCTAGTACTATTATCCATCACGAAATTTTTTTATAACTATTTTACATTTAAACTGCTCTTCACGTGAATTTTAATACTTCCTTTCACCTTGCATAATGAAAATTCAATTCTATTTTTTAAAAACATTTTTTTTTATACATGGATCCATACACCATCTCTAGTAAAACTCTTTCCCAACATTTTTCTTAATTCTTTTGCACAATAAATGAGTTGCATGTGCCGACTATCAAGTCTCATTCCTATGAATCTTTCCTTATTGTCAGTCAACTAGAAATTGATGGTTCTTTTAAATCTTCTATTACGGTCTAAGTCTCTTTTCTTGAATCTTCTATTATGGCTAGTTAACATAGGTTATTCTTTGGGGAAATATATATTTTTAAGAAGTAAATGAATACAAGTACTTCGGGATGGATTTCAACAATAAATTTAATTGGGAAGATTGCAGAAAGAAAAGAATTTTAGGAGGGTGGAAAGCATTGTATGCACTTCAAAACATATATAAAGAGGCAAAGTTATGAGATTAGAACACGATCAAAGAACTTTTTGGACTCCTAGTTTGTCTAGTGCTATTATATGGGTGTGAATTGTGGGCTAGCAGCATCCCTGTTTCAAAATGGAAGTTACAAATTGAAAAAATTCAAAAACGCTTGATCATGAGCAAGTTAGAAATAAAAAGTTTGGTTCCCTATGAGATGATGTTGAATGAAACAAGGGCAGCTTCCATCGAATCAATTGCCATGGTGCGTCTTATAAGGTATCTAAAAAGAATTGAGCAAATGGGAAGAGATAGATGGCCGAAAGTTATCTTCAATGGAGGTATGAGTGAAAGAAAGAAATCATGGATGAGACAAAACAACAAATGAATGCAAAAATGAAATATTTACCTTAATACATGCCCCACTAATAGCAAGGAGTTAAATAACTTTGTGCTTGAGAAGTTCCGTAAGGGTATATGGGGAAAAGAGTTGGGTAGAAAGAAGAAGTATTATGTTCAGGAATTTAACACCGCTTGTGATCTCCAACAAAAAGAGTACATTGGAGCTAGCATTCTGTTGAGAGCAAAGGTTCTTATTGCTCAATTAAGAACTATCTCACATCAACTTCGGTGTGAAATGAAACAGTGTAAGAGACGTAAAGAAGCTTGGGAAGAAAGGGTATGTACTTTTTGCACTTTTGGGGCAATGGAATCAAAAAAGCATTTCATTTTGGAATGTGATGCTTTCAGAGACATCAAGGATAGTTAGCGTAGTTTGTCAGCATCAACTCCGTGGTATTGTCTTTTCAGTGAGGAAACTGTTAGAAGGTTGGGTCAGCTCATCATCAATTTGAGCAACGAAAAGATTGAATTATAGAAGACAAAAATCCCCATAAACTATTTATAGTCTCATGAACATTAAAATATCATTCATTCATTCATTCACATATATATATTTGATTTATCTATAGACAAATTCAACACTCCAAAATCTCATTTCTTGAACTTTCCTTTATGGTCCTTCAAATAGTATATCTGCAAGCAGGTTGAAAAGTCCAATGTCATTCCTTGAATCTTCCATTATTTTATATATATATATATCTTCCATTATTTTATTACACTGTAAAGCATCCTTACATGAAAACAACTTTCCTAAATGACAGGTGTACAATTGTGTACCATTGATGATAGTGTTAGACGATTGAAACATTCTGCACCTTCAGATTAAAAACTGTTATTATTAATCAGTTACATAATAAAACAGTTGCTCTCGGACGCAAATGGCGTTCTATGGGGTCTTAGACGGCTTCTTCTGCAAGGCTTTCCAAACCTGAAATACATATCCACAGTTCTGGTACCTAAGATAATATAACAGTTTGTATCGGAAGCAGATGGCGTGGGTCTTCGATGGCTTCTTCCGCAAGGCTTCCACACTCGGAATACATTCCACCTCTTTGCCGAATCTGTTGGAAGTCCAGCTCAAGGAGGTGTTTCGGGTTGAAAGAATCTCACTGGATATGTACGAGGGCATTGATTCTTTAATGTCGACTGATTTGGATTTGCTTCTGGACATCAACTGGTTCTGGTTCAGGTTCGGTAACTGGTTTTTCTTTTGCAGTTAGTCTTCCTTTTCTGCAATTCCCGAGTTTTTCTATGATGGCTGCTTGGTTGTTATGGTGGTCTATATGGATGTCTTTGTTTTACTTCGCGTACCAGTCTTCTTCTGCTCCTTCTCCATCCCCTCAACTGCGGCAGTGCAATGAGACACAGGCATTGCTGGAGTTCAAGAGGTCTGTAAACGCGTCTACCCTTCTAAATTGGCATGCTGGATTGCCTTACTGTAATTGGGAGGGAGTGGAATGCTCTAGAGTTGATAAGAACAAGTCCATGGAAGAAAACTCGCATTCGCTTATGTCAGTTACAAAGCTAAATTTACAGAAGAAAGGGTTGAAAGGCGTTATTTCAGGTTCATTGGGTTGCCTTTGCAATCTCAAGGAAGTCAATCTTTCTTTCAATTTATTGTCTGGTGCTGTCCCCGCGGAGTTGTTCCAGTTACAGCATATCGAAACGCTAGATCTGAGCTTCAACAATTTGTCAGGTAATATACCCTTTGTGAAAGGTTTTCGGTCCATTCAATCCTTCAATATTTCAAACAATTTCTTCAGTGGTGAGTTCCCTAAGTTCGACATGGCTTCAAATCTGACCGCCCTCATTGTCTACAACAATTCTTTCACTGGTCACATTCCTACCAACATTTGCAAGAATTCAAGGTCAGTCCGGATACTGGACTTCTCAACGAACAAATTTAATACTTCTCTCAGTGAAGGACTAATAGATTGTCAAGCACTGGAGGAGTTTAGCGCAGGATCTAACAACCTCGTTGGATCCCTTCGAGATGATCTCTTCAGATTACCGTCATTGACACAGCTCATTCTGCCTTGCAACAGATTTTCCGGAAATCTAAGCGCGAGCATTGGGGACTTGCGGAATCTCACAGTTATTGAACTTCACGGTAACAACATTTCTGGAATTCTTCCAGAGGAGCTTGGTAAGCTTGAGAAACTAGAGCAGCTGATGCTTAGCAATAATAAATTTTCTGGGTTTCTGCCTAATCTGAAATCTTGTAAGAAGCTGCAACTTCTTGATCTGAGGAACAACTCTCTAACTGGGACCATCAATCTGGACTTTAAGAACTTTCCCGACCTTTTTTCTCTAGATCTAGCCTCCAATCATTTAACTGGCAACATCCCTGCTACCATATCCAACTGCAAATTAATAAGGACATTAAGCTTGGCAAAAAACCATCTTGATGGTGAAATTCCGGATAGTTTTCGATCTCTTCCAGCTCTTGCATTTGTTTCCATTTCAAATAACAGCCTGATTAATGCTACCAGTGCACTAACTATCTTGCAAGAGTGCAAGAACCTCACAACCTTGATTCTCTCAATCAATTTTCATGAGGGCCATATTCCTACAGATATTACAAGTTTTCGGCGGCTTAAGATTTTAGCTCTTGGAAACTGCGGCCTCTCAGGCCAGGTTCCCAAATGGTTGCAAAATTGTAAAGAATTACAGGTTCTTGATCTCTCGTGGAATAATTTTACAGGAAGCATTCCTCCTTGGGTTGGCAATTTCAAATTTATGTTTTATTTGGACATGTCAAACAATTCCCTCTCAGGAGAAATTCCCCTAAAGCTTACCCAGTTGCAGAGTCTCACATCAATACAGAACCTCACAACAACAGACAAAACTTCTCTGGAATTACCTCTATATGTGAAGCACAATAAAAATGCGAGCGAACTGCAATACAATCAGGTGGCCAATTTTCCTCCTGCATTGTACCTGAGTAACAACAGACTCAAAGGCAGAATATGGCCAGGGTTTGGGCAAATGAAATTACTTCACATCTTATATTTGAGCAGAAATAATCTAATGGGAACCATCCCCGATACGCTTTCTAACATGGCAAATTTGGAGAACCTAGATCTGTCTGGCAATAATCTCAACGGAAGGATACCTGCATCTTTGTGGAACCTCACATTTTTGGCAAAGTTCAATGTCGCTAACAATCACTTGGAAGGACCAATTCCTCCTGGAGGTCAATTCTTCAGCTTCCCTATAAGTAGTTTTGAAGGAAACTCAGGGCTTTGTGGTTCGCCGCTTCCTGTCTGCAATAGTAGTATACCTGTACTGTTAACCCCTGGAATTGGTTCCCAAAACAAGCTGGGCAGAAACACTATTCTGGGGATTACTGTAAGTATTGGAGTGGGGATTTCTTTACTTCTTGCTACAATATTATGGAGCTTGTCAGGGAGACAAATTGAGATCCAGGATTTTGAGAATGAGGATGAATTTAGGAGGTCCTCAAGGTTATCTGAACACGTGGGATTTACTATGGTAGTTCTGTTCCAGAACCGGCATAATAAGGACCTTACCATTGCCGATCTCATTAAAGCTACAAACAATTTTGATCAGGCCAACATCATAGGATGTGGTGGCTTTGGGTTGGTATATAAAGCCACCATGGCAGATGGTACAAAAGTTGTAATTAAAAAATTGACAGGAGACTGTCTCCAGATGGACAGGGAATTCAGGGCCGAAGTGGAAGCTTTGTCAAGAGCCCAACACAAAAATCTTGTGTCCTTGCAAGGATATTGTATACATGGGAATGACATATTGTTAATTTATTCATACATGGAAAATGGAAGCTTGGATTATTGGTTACATGAAAGGCCTGATGGAGGTGCAACGCTGGACTGGGAAACCAGGTTAAAGATAGTTCAAGGAGCAGGCGGGGGATTGGCATATTTACATAGAGTATGTGAACCTCACATTGTCCATCGGGATATCAAGTCAAGTAACATTCTCTTAAATGATAAATTCGAAGCCCATTTAGCAGACTTTGGCCTATCGAGATTGATTTTGCCTTATAACACACACGTGTCCACAGAACTTGTGGGAACACTGGGATATATACCCCCTGAGTATGGTTAGGCCTGGATAGCCACTCTCAGAGGGGATGTGTACAACTTTGGGGTTGTAATTCTGGAGCTGCTCACTGGAAAGAGGCCTATTGATATCTGCAAACCAAAGGGATGCAGGGACTTGGTGTCATGGGTGCAACAAATGAGATCTGAAGGTAAAGAGGAGGAAATATTTGATCCCTTACTTAAGGGCAAAGGTTATGAGGAGCAGATGTCACAGGTACTCGATGTTGGATGCATATGCACAAATCATAATCCTCTGAAAAGGCCTACCATTCAGGAAGTTGTTTCATGGCTTGAGAATGTTAGGGATAATTCCCAACAGATCAAAAAAACATTTTAGTTAGTTGGGAATAGGATTATCATCTCTCTAACTTGAACACACCCAAAGGTGTTTTCTTTGCTTGCTTAATTAACCTAGGCTTTGAGAAAAATGTGGAAGGCTTCTCCATATTCTAAAATGTTCACAGAAAGGCAGGTTATGAAAGCTTAGTTACTGCTGCATCTTTTCATTTATAGTCAGTTACTATTCATTAGGGTTAAATACAGAAGATTATGATGAGAATAAGGACTGAGTCTTTTGTACAAAAGCAGACGGCATATATGACTTTGTAAAGTCTGACTAGAGTTTCAAGTTTTAACAAATTTTCTCTCGCAATAGGCAGATTTTTTATCCTTAAAAAATTCAGATTCATCTTCCAAGGTTCTGGAGAGAAGTATGAAAGAAGCAATGATTGCAAATAAGTCTCTTTGGTTCCAATGCAAAATCGCCTTTGATGCAACTGAGTGATTAATTATAAATGTAGTGAAAATATCATATGGAATGACCAGAAGCTGCATAACTACTGTTGGCAGATTTCCCCCGCAGTTCCATGTACATTTGTTAAAATTTGCTATGGTAGGTCAAGAGGTTTTTTTTACCTTATCATAATTAGATTAAAATAATTTTTTGGAAGAGTTTGATTTGTAAATCATTTCTATTTTTTTAGTAGTATTATGTTATAACTTTCTCCCATAGTTATATAATATTTGATCATATATATATATATATATATATATATATATATATATATATTTCAATTTTTAAATTTAATATTAATGGTCATAGGGGTAATTTGAAACTCTTCATTAGGATTGGTTGAAATTTTAAGATTTTTTATTTTATAATACAATTTCCTATAGTATTGCTTTACAGCTTTTCCTTTGCAACATATGGTGCAATTGCTAGTATATATATTAGTAGCACATTTTTTTGGCAGATTGAACCATCCAAGTCTCATCTCGTGAATCTTCCATTATTGTCTGTCAACATCTTTTTGATATATTTGCATGCAGGTGGACCAATCCAAGTCTCATTCCTTGGAATCTGACCTTTATTGTCACTCCATTAGAAATTGATTTTCGTGTACATGACGTCTGAGAACGCGAGCCTTATTTCAGCGGCTATCCGCCCATTAATGCGCCCAGGGGTGGAATGGCCGCTGTCAGATTAAAACCGTAGATCATCGTGCGGTGGCCATTCCACCCCTGGGCGCATTAATGGGCGGATAGCCGCTGAAATAAGGCTCGCCGTCTGAGAAAGGCACTGGGAAAGGACTGTTTTTCCGTATGTTTGTGGAATTATTAATAAAGGTAACATTACTGTAAAGGCTGGTTTGTTATATTTTAATTAATTTCATTTGAAATTTTAAATTGCCATCGCATGAATTTTAACCTAATGATTTTATGACTATTTTACATTTAAACTACCCTTCACATGACTTTTAATAACTCCTTTTAGGGGTAAATAAGGAAAATTCAATTCTATTTTTTAAAAACATTTTTTTTAATCCATGCATCCAGACACCATCCCTAATAAAACTCTTTCCCAACATTTTGCTTAATTCTTTTGCACAATAAATGAGTTGCATGTGCCGACCATAAAGTCTCATTCCTTTGAATCTTCCCATTCCTTAGTGTCAATCAACTAGAAATTGATGGTTGTGTACATGACGTGTGAGAAAGGCGCAGGGAAAGGACTGTTTTGCCGTATGTTATTAATAAAGATAACGGTTACTGTAAAGGCTGGTTTATTTTATTTTAATTAATTTCATTTCAAATTTTGGGTGCGTAATTTAATTTTATGTAATTTGTATTTTTTTATAAATTTTGAAAATAAAACTGAATTTATTTATTATATTAAAATGGTATGTAATTTATATTTTTCTATAAATTTTAAGAAATGTTGAATTTTTTTATAAATTAAAATGTTAATTAGGAGTAGTCCATGTGATTCACGATTCCCTCTTGAGTCAAGGCTTAAAAGAAATATTAAAATGTTAAAGAATTTACAGTGTGACAGGAATTACAATGAAATGACAGACGGGGAAGTGGGAAAGAGCAGAGAAAAGGGCGTGAAACAGGGCGAGCCTTATTTTAGCTGCTATCCGCCCATCAATGCACAGGACGTACCAATGCCATGCCATCGCCATGGAGCATGGTCATGCCTGCCTTCATGCGAGCCATCGCGGATTGGAATTGGAATACGACGTGATAGGTTTCGTTGTAGCTCCCTGCCATGAATTCGTTCGTCGGGCATTAATTATTGAGTCGTTCAGATGTTAAATCTCAATACAAACGGCGGCATACAGCAGGCAACCGTGCTACTCGGCTCTGACAAATTCTATGGGAAGAACATTCAAAGCAAAGTCGTTGTCTGTTATACGTGTTATAGGTTTTAGAGGAGTTTTCAATTTATTTTCGGGTTTAATTTGTTTAGAATTTAATAGGATTGGTTGGAATTTTAATTTTTTTTAAGTTGTAAATTCTTTATAATTTAGAAAAATTAGAAAAATTTTAAGGATTAAATCTATATCTTTAATCAAAAACTCATTTTAGAAAAACAAAGATTATGATTTAAAAAAAAAAAAAGCAAATAAAAAACCAAAAAAATCAAGTTAATTTTCTAAAACAAATTAATATCTGAATTTTCAATCTAACTATTAAAACTTGGTAACAAGGAAAGTTGTGATTCTAAGCAGGTAGAAGATGAAAATCACTTCTTTTTAGACCATTCTACTCTTGTTCACATTAGCGCTCAATTCCCTACCATCTTCTTGACCTATTAAGCCAACCCACCTATAACGAGCTTGGAGCACTTATTTCCCTTCTCTTAAACCATATTCTCGTCTCTTAAAGAAAAATCAAACTTAGATCCTTTCTCATCTCTAGTGAGCCTTATTTTAGCTGCTATCCGCCCATTAATGCACAGGACGTACCAATGCCATGCCATCGCCATGGAGCATGGTCATGCCTGCCGTCATGCGAGCCATCGCGGATTGGAATTGGAATACGACGTGACAGGTTTCCCGAAAAACCAATTTTCTAGAATTTCTGTGAGTCGTTGACGGTTGGCATTGATAGGATATATGGCATTTTACAGGGTCCGCCGTCGGGTACTACCTGTGCATTAACGCAGCTTCACATCCTTAAGCCAGTGCATTAACGCAGTGAAAATATAATGGATGAAGTTAAGAGGTTGAACTAAATTTAACGCAGCTTCACATCCTTAAATGCCATATTCATCAATTTGTTGAAAATTAGAACATGCAAGTGCTATTCTTACGTTACACTTTTCCATAGACAACGGTAGCCACTTGATTTTTGTTTATATCATTAGAGTTTGGATATATATTATTAGAGTTTAGATATATAATTTTTTCACAAAAATGTAACATAATTTTATAATTAAATATTAGTGTTATGTGTAAATATTTCATCATTAAAATTTACACAATTAGAATTTAAATAAACACTAATTTGGGTCCATGATTTTTTTGATTGGTGATTTTTTTTCACAACTTTATATAGAAGGTATTTTAAGGATATGGCAATTGTTTGTTAATGGTTCTTCTAACTTGTTATCCCTACTTTTTTTTAAAAGTGAAGTTTTTATTCATTTGATGATTGCAACAACATTTTCTTCGTAATATATAATGTGAGTAAAGTTGACAATAATTTTTGTAACAATTTTTTTAATTCAGTAAATTTTATTTTTATTTATATCTAATATTTTAACATTTTATTAATTTAATGATTAATATAATATTTTTCTACATAATTGACTTTATATTTATTTTTAATTACATTTTAATTAAATAAATTTTATTTTTATTTTAAATTTTAAAATTAGATTAATTTGAGGATTAATATAATATTTTATTTTATTTATAATGTATATTTGTGTTGAGAGATGCTTTCTAGTGGAATATGGTAATAATGTTATAATGTAATATTTAACATTTTGAATGAGTCAAATTAGATAAAATTAAAAATAAAATTAAATTATAAAAATAAAATTAAATATAAAAAATTAATATAATGGAATTTAAATATTTTAACTTGGTCAAAATAAAATAAAAATAAAAAATATAAATAACCCTATAAAAATAACATAATAATAACCCAATGGGGAAGGATATATTTAAATATTTTATTTATTTTTCATTTTATTATTATTGAAATTAAATTTTAATATAAAAAGAATAAAATGATAAAATTTTAATATTTAAATTGTATATATATATTTAAATTTTAAGTAAAATTAAATGAAAATATATAATGAGAATGGAAATTAAATCATGCTCTCGGATGGCATTTGCCAACGCAGAATATAATCCCATGCTCTTTGAAAAGCATATATTTAAACATTTTATTTATTTTTCATTATTTTATATAGATATTTTTTTTTAAAATTTTAATTAAATTATATATATATATATAATATTTCTAATGTAAAATAATATTTACAATTAACTTTAATTATAAAAAAAAATATAAAATATAAAAATCTCTTCAATGAACATTAGCCATGAGATTCATAACATTATAAAGTGATTTAACCACATGGATTTAGCTACATAGTTTTCATACAAGGTTTTATGATTATCTTTTCATTTGAGGTTGTGGTGTTTCTTTATCCATAAAGTTAATTATCAATGGTTTTGGTTGATGGATTTCTTTAAAAATAAAATATAAAATAACTTTGTGAAGTGATTTAGTAATAGTGTCTTTTCCCTTCATTTAATAAATCCTTTGGATGGTTTTAATTTGAGGTTGTGGTGTTTCTTTATCCATAAAGTTAATTATCAATGGTTTTGGTTGAAGGATTTCTATAAAAATAAAATATAAAATAACTTTGTGAAGTGATTTAGTAATAGTGCATTTCCACTTCATTTAATAAATCCTTTTAAGAGGGGATTGTCATTGTGTTGCTGGCAAGTCGTTGTAGGTTACACTCAAGACAAAAGTGGTTTATTAGTTGGCATGTTGTATGCTTTAAAGTCATTAAAAAGAAATAGAAAAGAAAATTTGATTTTTTTTTTTTTTTTTTGGCATAATATCTATGTTGGTGAAGCCAGTGGATTATAAGCCTTTTATTTATGAATAGTTTAATTTCTTTGGAAGTAGTTGCATGAACATTCCATGTCTCAGCACGGGTAAAGGAAATAGAAAGAGGTTGGAAAGCTTCAAGGTCACTAATGCTTAACTCTAAGAAGAGAACAATTGCTTGAAAGAGAAGGATTGGATGTATGACCAACAAGATAGACAATAGGCTAATGGTAAGGGAAACTACAATGTAATTGTTGTTTCGATATTTCATCTGAAGAACCTATTTTTGAAAATATGTCTAAGATTGATGCAAAAACATCAATGACCTTAACAAAGAGTTTTTGAGAACTCCATGATGTGCCTGCAGGCATGTATAGACACCAAAGAGTTGTTTGTTGAGAAATACAATAGGTTGGCAAGTTAATTGATTTCTCATATTATGACATTATCTTGTGATGTTTCATTATTATTGTTCTTTCTTTCGATTTATCTTTTCCTTATCATCAAGACTAATGCATAACAAGAAATAGAAGAGGACACGAGATGTAGGTACACAGCCAAGGGAAAACTTCACTCTAGGGGATGTTATCACCCTAGTAATTTCTAAAGATTGTGGGCTCTTTGAATTTTTTCAGTTTTAAGAAAACTAGGGGTAACCACAAACCTTCTTTGGAAATTTAGGATCTAGCCTTCCTAAATTTCAAAGAGGGTTGTCTCTTTTAGATTTAACTTTGTTTTTTGTTTAATATTTTAGGCTAGGTATGATTGGGCACTTGGTTTTTTATTTGAAAGTTTGGAGATGGAATTCAACAAGGCTTTTCCCACCAAAATTAATTTGACGATTCAAAATTATGTTTGACTCCAAAAGCTCGACTATAAAAATGTTTCATTCCAGTGTAGAGCATGCTATGAAACATGGTATGTAATTAAAAACTGCCCAAAATGTTCACAGAACAACAAATATTAGAAAAAAAATTGAAGGCCCAAATGGTGGAAAGGAGCTCAGGGTGATCTCAGGGTGTTATGTTAAGGCACTTCATGGCGTAAAAGTTACTTGCTCGAAAATACAAATTCAAAAAATATATTATTATGTTTGTCATATATTAATTTTTTTTATAATTAATAATGATAATAATAAATTTTTTTAAAGTTTTAATTTAGTTAACTTTTAGAGTAGATGGTGATAGGGTGTTATTTTAAGGAAATTCTTGGTGTAAAAGTTACTTGTTCGAAAATATGTGGGAAAAAACCCATCCACACTAAGGTGAATCCACATCTCAAAAAAATCTTACACACTTCTTTGTATTCATACCACAAATATTGTTCGTGCCCTATTTATAGATAAATAAAGGAATTGTTAAAATATATATAAAACCGAAAAAAAAAACTTAAATAATACTACACCACTTATCAATAAAGTTTTCATCTTTAAATGTTAGTATTGAACTGGTAAAGGCTCAAAACTTTATCAATTTTTGCAGATTTTATTAGAAGGCATGTATGTTGTACTTTAAAACTTTAGTTTTCCATTTCATAAATTCAAAATTAAAATAAATTTGAATCCATATATATGCTCTCTTCATGTACATGATACATCTATTATTATAACTAAGCAAAGTTTCATGGTATGATATGGTTTTACATGCATGCAACATTGAATAAGATATAAATTTAAGTAATTTAACGTGCAAACTTTATAATTTGTAAATGAAACAAAATAAATCCATTCTAACTACATTCATCAACAGTAATGTAACATTGATAGAATATAACATTAAATCCACATCATGAATTTAAAAGTCAATGAAGGCATTGTCATATACACAAGTTCACATTCTTGTACTTGTATTCCAAATTAGTCTAGTTATACATTTTTCTCTTTTACAAAATGGGCCCATGGCCCATGGTATTCCCAACATAGATAATGAAAGGTCACGCCCATAAATGAAATAATGGAAAAATGACATCATGACTGATTTATAAATTGGGTCTATACGTCACCCTCGTCGCACTTCGCACTCCCAAGTGCATTTCAAAATTGATATTGCTGCAAAAATTAAATAACTAATTAGTTGTAAAATCCAAAATGCATAGAATCAATTGCTGTTAATTCATGATAAGATTTTGATCAACTACTCATTCTCACCATGAAGATCTAAGGCAATGTAGAAGATTGTCCTTCCTCGGCAGATGGTGGAGCTGTTGTTGATGGATATAGGCATGGTTCATGGGTGATGGATAAAGGCATAGTGGAAGTGAAATCGGAAAAAGGTAGTGGGTGTGGGCGGTGATACACCCCCACTGGTTGTACGATAGTGGGAATCACCCTAGGGCGAGGGATCACCCTAGGGGGGGGGAATTGGAATGTCAAAGGTGGATGATTGAAACAATGAGAAGGGTGGATGAATAAATGGTAGGGGTGGGGATTGGGAAGAGTTTGGGGAGGTGGTTATAGGCATGGGAGAATTTATGATGGAGAAAGGTGGTTGGTGTGGGTGACAATAAATCCCCACTGGTTGTACAAGAGGAGGAAGCACCCTCGGGGAGGAAATTGGGATGTTAATAAGTGGAGCAGTGTTCAAACTGCTATAGTTTTTTTCACCAACATGCTCATCAAATAATTGAATTCGACAACCTGGAACGTTGTGAGATGTGGGTCCCTCGACTGTAACAATAAAAAGTTTCATATAGTTATGAAAATGCATCGAAAATGATAATATATCGTATTTCACATAAAAAAATGCATGTCATCAAATTTCCATACCATTTTTCTGTATAATAGAATGTTGCACTAACTCAGGTATGTGGCCCACACTTCTTTGGTGTTGAGAAGATAACTCCAGTTGCTCATCCATGTTTCTTTTTTTTTAACGAACTCATCCAACCTTTTCAAAATGTGGATTATCTTTCCCTGATTTTGACTTGCGCCCACATTGCCTTTTCTTTTTTACTGGGCTCAAGAAACTATGTTTTCTTTTAGTAGTGATCTTTGATGGATTTATATTATTGAAAAACATTCTATTGTAATCTTGACATGCTTTTTCTACCAAACTGTTCAATGCATTTGCTTGCTCCAAATTTGTAGGTATTATGGATCTCAATTTCTCATGAGTTGATAAGTTAACACGTTTCATCTCATCATCTTCAAATAATGCACTATCTCGTCGTACATTGGTTGATTGAACATTATCAATGCTTGTTTCATTATAATAACTTATATTTGGAGGAGAATCAATGCATGGCAGAAGCTCTGTTTGGATTTCTAGGCCCACTATAGGTGTTTCATTCAAATCAAATGAAATTGTAGGCCTTTTTGTGGTAGGATTAGTGATATTAGGCAATACATTTTCACCCAAAGTAATGTTACTCACCAACATCTCAACTTTCAGTACATGTTTACAAACATTTCCATTCAAGGCCCAATTGCAATCACAGAAGTGTAGATTGGAACCTTTATATATGACATTGTACCAAATATCAAGTGTATCCTTATTTTGGCTATGAACCCAATAACCATTGTTACTCTTTTCATCAGGCACGCAATCTTCATTTGGGATTTGTCTAGCTCTACACTTGGATGAATTCAATTGTTCCTCAATTTTTCTAGGCCGTACAAAACCAACTTCTTTTAAACGTTGCATATGATTGTAATATAATACAACCTTTGTTAACAACACATATATTAACCAATCGACATGCATTATTCTTTTCGCTTAGGTACCTTTCCTTGGTATGTCGATGATAAGATTCAATGGCATTATTTGTATCCTGATTGGAATGTGGAAAATTTCTGTATGCTTTTTCCCACATATCTGTAGAAAGAAATTTATTAGCTATGAATTAATAATACATATGACATGAAAAATAGTCATTAAAGTCACTTACAAGAAACTTACATATTTTGTTGTTGGCTAACCAAGTTGTTTTAAAATATTCCAAAAACCTTGGTTGGTCCCTAAATCTTTCAAAGAATCTTTCAACTGTCTTTTTTACAGATTCATCATCTTCACATGCGTGCATGATTTCTCCTAAAGAATGAAAAATGTTGATTTGGTTTTCCCTTCCTTGGACTTTATTTCCAACATTCTTCAACCATGCACGATGAACATGCCACACACATAATAATATATTACACTTGATTGAAGACCTGGAATAACACAATTTATTAGAGGGAATATACATTAACAATATTTTTATGTCTCTTATAAAAGAATAAACACATCACCTTAACGCTTCAATTTCAGCCGTAGCATCATCTGTGATGAAAGCTTGAACCTGCAAACAAAGAGAGCTAGATAGAGAGCCGAATGGAGGCCTAAGGAGCGTGGCGAGTAGAATTAATAGCCATTGAAGCAGGAAATATAGGCGTTAATGCACAGCAGTTGAAGGACGTCGCATAAAAGATGGCTAGGAATGTAATTAAGGGAGCCATGCTCTTGCATTTATCAGTGGGCGAGCAACCGTGTGCAGGTACGTGGGGCGAACAGGTGCCCTGCCACATGGCACCCAAGTGGCCCAAGTTCTCACTGCTAAGCACTCGCATCCAGGGAATTATAAAAATATTTTATAATCTAAAGATAAAAACATTTTCCATCTACTAACATTTAATTTTAAATTAACAATTATTAACACTTTTTATGTAAACAAATGCGTTCAAACAAAATATGCATCTTTAAATACATATATTGTATATAATATTTCGTAAACAAAAAGTCATACATTTTTTTGCATTGTTATCACTAGCTCTTGAATGACTCAATTTCTATCTTGAATATCATAAATTTCTACCCATCCATAGTGCAGAGAAATACCAGAAAAACATGTGACTAAACTATATATAATATTCTAAAGATTGACACCATTTTGAACAACATTTGTTATAAACCAATTTTCACTTTTAAACACACTAATAACATTCGAACCAACATTCAAAGCAAGTTTTGTTCAGAACTTTTGATGTTAAAAAATGATAAAAATATATGCCTAACTGGAGGGATCACTTGTAATATTACACAAACAAAATCTCTTTATTCAAATATTTATGTATCTAAATAAAACTAGTTCCCATTAAACAAAATGTATCTTTCATGTTTTAGGTGCCAAATCTATTGGTATTCAAAACATTTAAAACTAAAAAATAACTATCTATTGAAACTTCCCTTATAGCCCCTTTATAGACAAAACAATGACTAAAGTTCTAATATTGTAGCCCAAGTTATTTAAACTTGTTGGAATGATTAGACTTCAAAGTAGCGAACCTAGTGGGTTTAGTGAGAGCAATGCTAGTTGAGCATATATGCTCTATGTATTGTTTGTGTGACTTGAACCCACATGCTTTCAAGTCCTTTGGCGTGATTTTGGTCCTTTTACACATAGCCTCAACATTTATCCTTTTTGTTTTCTGTCAAAATTACAACTTTATTAATAAATATAAAAATCCACAAATATATAATGAAAATATGGGGACCATGTAAGGAAAGCCAAAATACAATGCATTAACTAGCTATGCAGTTTCAAATTATAAAAAATAATGTTAATGTTATGGTATATAAATTACCTCTCTTAAATAATCTTGAAGTCGACATGAATGTCGCAATGGTTGAGGAGAATGTAATTTTTGTTGACTATCATTTCCATCATCATACATGTGCAAAGGTGTTTTGGGAGATGTATATTCATTACTCTGAACATTAGATTATATATATATGAGGAGAATGTGATTTTTGTTGACTATCATTTCCATCATCATACATGTGCAAATGTGTTTTGGGAGATGTATATTCATTACTCTGAACATTAGATTATATATATGTGTGTGTGTGTGTGTGTGTGTGTGACTCAAATAGAATTAAATGTAAAAATATGATAAAATATAATAGTATAAATGAATATAAACTTACTTTGCATTGTGACATTAGATGTGAAGATGGTTGTAACATTTGAACCATTTCATTTCCTTTCTTCTTAAGACTTTGACCATTTTTTGGGGTTTTCATTGATTGCATTGGTTCCAAAGGAAACCCCTAAACCATAAATAAGAAACAACACACACACACACACACACACACACACATATATATAATCAAAACAAATCAAGGATAACAATATAAAATGCAAAACATCCATTTCTCATCCCATCATTATGGTAAAACATAATGATTTATATATTAATGTTTTTTGTGGAATAGGTTATATGGATTAAAAACATACTTGCACAATAACCCCTTGAAATCTAGGTGAGCGTCGTAATGGTTGGTAGCTTGAAGTTTGTTTATGTGAAGATCTCTCAAGAGAATTTTGTTGATTAGCCTATGCATATCAATAACAATGGGAAATTAGAATACAAATATAATAAATATAAATATAATTTAATGTTAAAATGTATAGAAAATTGATACATGCAAAAAAATGAACTCAACTGTGTTGTCATTGTTATTATTAGTTTCATCAAAGTTTAATATATGGGTGTTCCCATCTAATACTTCTTCCCCTACATCATCATGAACCTCATTCCTTAGTTTCCCTTTTAAAGCAATATCTATGTTCATTGACCAATGTAGCAATTGACTGTGAAAACAACTTTCAATGAATTTAGTCCACAACATTAAATTTATATTATTAAAAAACATATGCAAATAAATACTAATAAATATTGCAACTTTATGTGAAAATAAATTTCAATGAATTTAGTCGAAAACAATAAATTTATATTATTAGAAAACACATGCAAATAAATGGTAATAAATTCTTACAACTGAAATAATTTCTTCATTGACAAATCTTTTATATGCTTGTTGGCATAGCCTTGCATCTAAATCATATTGTATTTTTGCATTTTTCATTTTAACTACACTTGTTGATTTGACAGCCCATTTAGCATTTGCATCTCTTACCTGACCTCTTTGAGGTGGAGGAATTGGTGGGCGATTTTGAATGATAGCACGATGGTGATTAAGGCCAAATAGTTTAGATCGACTCAAGATCCCAAGACAGCCACCAACAAGATAAGTGAACACTTGCTTGATGCCTTTGATAACTACATTCCATTCATGTCTATTTTTCTCCATTTTTAAAATTCCTTATAAATAAACATGTAAACAATAGGGTTGTTAAAACCATCATAAAAACACTTTAAATTGAGGAATACACATCTTACAAATACTTAAATATATTATTTTTCTCATATTTTAAAAAATTGAAATATAGAATATAACCATATATTAAACAAAATGCATAAATTTACCCTAAAATAATACATTGTGAGAATTTATGTATTCATTCATATACACAATTAAACCAAGTATATGATGTGTAATCATATACACAATTAAAGCAAATATATAATGTGTAATAGAAACTGAACTTTCAATCCAAATTCTATATTAAAACGAACCATATTTCCACCCCCTATGCATTAAAGGCGCTCGTAAGAAACTATTGTTAGTAATTGTAGTTGATCAATAAAAAAGAGGGAGAACACTCTGTTTTTAGCCCACAGAAATCCCCATTTTATTGCTTTTCCAAGCAGCAAATATGCACTGTATCTCTGATTCATCGCTGTTAGGGAAATCATAGCTTATTTTATTGTGTCATCACATGCTCTGCCTTGTTGGAATTAAATCGATGGGCTTGTATTTTCCCTATTCCAAAAATAGTTCACGGTAAAATAAAGGAGTCGAATTTGGCAGTAGATCAGGTCAAAAGAGAAGTTGAAAAATTCCCATGGCAGTGGATCAAGTCAAATTGACGTTTAGATACTGCGCAGATTGAAAGGTAATTGGTTAGCATAAAACAAAAATGCCAACAGAATTCATAAAATGCACAATTTTGTTTGGACCACGTACTGGTGTGGTGATAATTATTTGCAATGTTACTAGCCCCAAGGGTTATCTGAATCGGTTGAACCATCAGTCCAACATGTTGCTGACATTTAGGCAATATGTCACAGGTTCAATTCCAGTCAACTCCCTCACGGTTACTGGTTTCTATTATTGTTGTTCAATTTCAGTCAACTCCCTCATGGTTACCGGTTTCTATTATTGCTGGAGGGGGATCCCATGGGGATTTTCATGGAGAACATGACTTGCGATTTTACCAAATTGTGCCAAAAATATGGTTTTTTCTATGATGTTCTTAAATGAGATGTGGAAAAATAAAGAATAAATAGAAGAAATTATGACTTTATTAAATCTCCTTGCGTACTTATGACATGGAGGGAAATTATGACTTTATTAAATCTCCTTGCGTACTTATGACATGGAGGGCCATGGCTATTCCTTTATTTGAAGAAAATTGAAGCTATTATTTCTACGAGACGATTCAAACTTACCAGGCCAAGTGTTCTGTGTGATTCTCCTTTGGATGGGCGTGAGATCCGCAACCTTCAGCCAAGCGTTCTGTGCGATTCTCCTTTGGATGGTCGTGAGATCCGTAGCTTGTGAACCGGTGTGAAGGCGGATGATCACCGAAATTGAAATTCACAGGCGCATTTCAGCAGCAGGACTTAATGCAGGCTAACTAGTGGTTGGAGAGTAAATGGAACTAAATAGCCATAGAAATTTCGCATTACTCCTCCGCAGTCTTTCCCATGTCAGACCAGTTAGCGCCACGTTCATCGCAGCTGACATGGCTTTCCGAAATTGGCTTCCCGAAATATTTGGTCTTCGCTGGAGGAAATATTCCAACATGACATGGCATGAATATCCTTCCATGGCTCAGGCGAAAGTACCTAGGCCAATCATTGGCTTAGTGACTTGTTTTTAATCTTTGCCTCCATGTAATACCCATCACCTCGTATACTTCTAACGAGGCCGAGAAAATAGGAAGAACTGATGCTTAAACATGGAAAACTATGTCTGGAATAAGTCTTCCATGGCGAAGACGTTGCAGAAGTTTCAATCGATGTTGACTTGAGCATTGCAGTGATCGGAGATTCTGCCAGTGAGTGATACTCTGCCATTGAAGCTGAGCATTTCAATTTTCCCACGCTATTGCCAAGAACTTGACTCTTATACACTGTGGACGTAAACCGAAAATCAAATTCAGGAAGGCAAAACGGAGCGGGGTCTTCTTAAAAAACAATTACTGTCAGACTAGAAGCGACTCCTTAATTTCAAGAACAAAGGTCAATTTAATTCAATTCATGACCTAGTCATCTCTGCCAATTCACGTGGATCTTAGACAGACTTGGACGCATGCAGTGACCGCATAACCAATTAATCCACGGAAAATTGTCCTTAGGATTCGTGATCCATGACTTTGCTGATTGTGGAACCTCCAGATCCTTGAAGCCCGCGTGAATTTCAACGCTGTTGTCGATGAGCTGAGATTCACAATTTTTTTTTATTTGGACACAACGTTGAATTCACCGTCCGGATAAAATTAGGAAAATGCTATGAATCTTGACGCCTACTCACTTCCTGGCACGTCTGGAATTTTTGCGAAGTGGCACCAACGAATTGACACGATGGCATGTAACGGTGGATATCCATTTACCAATTTCACTACCGGCTCCCCCTCCTTCAACACACATACTTTACACAGACTTTCAAATCACAGCAATTGAACGTTGTCTCTCACGCCCCCACCCTTGGCTAGCAAAAACAACCACACGCAGATCATGATTAAAGCAACGCTGGTTGTGAAGATTCTAGCAGCGACATCATATCGTTTCTATCTGTGCATCACACAGCCACTTTAAAACAAACAGATCTCACAAAACCAGATTGTAGGGGGTTTAACAATCTATATCTTGCCTCTAAGATCTGAGCTTTATGGCTCCGATATCATATTAGAAATTTGAACTACCAAGAAAAATTGCACACAAATCACATATTTCTTTTATTGATCACAAGAGATACAAATATAAAAATTTGAAGGAGTAAGAAAGATTGCACACAAATCATATATATATTTTTTTTATTACAAGAGATACAAATATAAAAGACATAACACAGTGATTTCTTTGACACATTTAGATCATAACACCAACTCATCTCTACCTCATATTATAAAAATCAACACTTGTGTCGCCTAGAGAGTCACAACCACAACTACACATGACATGGAAGCATTACTTCCAACATAAATATAGTTATAAAATTATTATTTTAATTTACATGGTAAAATGGATCCTAGTATACAACTATTATTTATATCTTATAAACATTAATGTGATAGAAAATTTAAATATATCTCAAAAATAATTAATATATTTTTTCTTTTTAAATTAATTAGAAAAATATTATAAAATTAAATTCAAATAGAATATATTCATTATGAAATGAGAAATAGTTTGTAAACAAATGGTATTAATGAACCATGGTAAAGTGAGTATAAATATCTATGATTGATTTTTTTTTTTCATTGTAAGTCTATTATAAATATTAAAGTTTTTATATATTTATTATTTTAATTTATAAACTAAAATAAATCTTAACTTATATTATAGTATTATTTTTGTTATTCTTGACTTTTTACATAAAAATATCTGGAATTTATATTACTTTTAATTTGTATTAATATTTATTATTTATTGACATGTAAATATTTAGAGATTAGTTTTTAAAATTGAACATATTAAAAGGATACGAAAATGGTATTCATAATAAAGTTTTATGGGTGAAGTAATTCATTTTTCCTGCAAGATCAAGTTACGTAGCTATAATGTCTCGTTTTTTTTCATACATTCGACCAGCAACATATCTTGCAAGAATTTTGAAGGAAATCCCACTCAAATTATCAGAGAATCTCTAGGTAATCTCATTAAAAAAAGCATGTTTCTCCTTATATGTTGATTATTCTTACTCTTCACTATGTTTTTTTATATAAATTAATTTCAATTCATTCACATCATATATACTCCGGCTCAATTTAAAGGTCGAGTTCTCGTCAGCATTACTCCTCTGCAGTCCTTCCCATCTCAGACCAGTGAGAGTCACGTCCATTGCAGCTGGCATGGCTTCCCATAATATTTGATCTTCGCTGGAGAAAATATGCCAACATGGCATGGAATGGATATCCATCCATGGCTCAGAGAAAGTACCTAGGCCAATCATTGATTTAGTGACTTGTTTTTATTCTTTGCCTTCATGTAATACCCATCACCTCGTATACTTCTAACGAGTCCGAGAAAATAGGAAGAACTGATGGTTAAACATGGAAAACTATGTCTGGAATAAGTCTTCCATGGCGAAGACGTTGCAGAAGTTTCAATCGATGTTGACTTGAGCATTGTAGTGATCGGAGATTCTGCCAGTGAGTGATACTCTACCATTGAAGCTGAGCATTTCAATTTTCCCACGCTATTGTCAAGAACTTGACTCTTATACACTGTGGACCAAATATGAGGATGTCAAACCGAAAATCGAATTCAAGAAGGCAAAATGGAGCAGGGTCTTCTTAAAAAATAATTACTGTCAGAGTAGAAGTGACTCCTTAATTTCAAGAACAAAGGTCAATTTAATTCAATTCATGACCTAGTCATCTCTGCCAATTCACGTGGATCTTAGACAGACTTGAACGCATGCAGTCGCTGCATAACCAATTAATCCACGGAAAATTGTCCTTAGGATTCGTGATCCATGACTTTGGTGATTGTGTAACCTCCAGATCCTTGAAGCGCGGGTGAATTTCAACGCTGTTGTCGATGAGCCGAGATTCACAATTTTTTTTTTTTTTTTTTGGACACAACGTTGAATTCACCGTCCGAATAAAATTAGAAAAACGCTATGAATCTTGACGCCTGCTCACTTCCTGGCACGTCTGGAATTTTTGCGAAGTGGCACCAACGAATTAACACGATGGCATGTAATGGTGGATATCCTTTACCAATTTCACTACGACACAGATACTTTACACAGACTTTCAAATCACAGCAATTGAACGTTGTCTCTCACGCCCCCACCCTCGGCTAGCTAAAACAACCACACACAGATCATGATTAAAGCAACGCTGGTTGTGAAGATTCTAGTAGCAACCTCATATCGTTTCTATGTGTGCATCACACAACGACTTTAAAACAAACAGATCTCACAAAACCAGATTGTAGGTGCTTTAACAATCTATATCTTGCCTAAGATCTGAGCTTTATGGCTCTGATACCATATTAGAAATTTGAACGAGCAAGAAAGATTGCACACAAATCACATATTTTTTTTTTGTTGATCACAAGACATACAAATATAAAAATTTGAAGGATTGAGAAAGATTGCACACAAATCACATATTTCTTTTGTTGATTACAAGAGATACAAATATAAATGACATAACACAGTGACTTCTTCGACACGTTTAGATCATGACACCAACTCATCTCTAACTCATACTATAAGAATCAACAGCGTCTAGAGTGTTGCCTAGAGACTCATAACCACCACTACACATGATATGGAAGCATTACTTCCAACATAAATATAGTTATAAAACTATTATTTTAATTTACATGGTAAAATGTATCCTAGTATACAACTACTATTTATATCTTATAAACATTAATGTGATAGAGAGTTTAGATATATCTCAAAAGTAATTAATATATTTTTTCTTTTTAATTTAATTAGAAAAATATTATAAAATTAAATTCAAATAAGATATATTCATTGTGAAACGAGAAATAGTTTGTAAACAAGTGGCCTTAATGAGCCATGGTATGGTAAAGTGAGTATAAATATCTACAATTGATTTTTTTTTTTTTTAATTGTAAGTCTATTGTAAATATTAAAGTTTTTACATGTTTATTATTTTAATTTATAAACTAAAATAAATCTTAAATTATATTATAGTATTATTTTTGTTATTTTTAACTTTTTACATAAAATATCTGGAATTTATATTACTTTTAATTTTTATTAGTATTTATTATTTAATTGACATGTAAATATTTACAGATTAGTTTTTAAAATTGAACATATTAAAGTGACATTTAAAATGTTAACAAGCTTGTTTTCATTACATCTACCCTATACTACTTTGTATAAAAGTATTTATATTTATATAATTTATTTATTTTTATAAAAAAAAAATATACATAATTATGTATTGTAATTAAAAAATAGTTTAATCTTTATTATTTTTTAATATAAAATTATGAGAATGATCTTTGATATAGCTGCAGACAGGTTGAACGGTCCAAGTCTCCTTCCTTGAATCTTCCATTATTCAGTCAACATATATATTTGATTAATGTGCACGCAGGTTCTACGCTCCAAAATCTCATTCCTTGAACCTTCCATTAGGGTCCTTCTAACATCTCTTTGGTATTTCTGCAGGCAGGTTGAACAGTCCAGTCTCATGCCTTGAATCTTCCATTATTGTCGGTCGACATTAATTTTATTTTTTTTCCATTTATTTGGTGACATTAATTTTTGTCCCATTTATTTGGTGACATGGACTAACCGCATGTGGTAAATCTTTATTTGTAGCGATGAGATCGTTTACTACTAACACCTGCAGACAAATGGTATCCAAGTGTATTATTCAAAAAAACCCTACAGAAAAAACCCATCAACATTCAAAAAAAACCCACGGGGAAAACCCATCCACATTTCCTGTGCAGGCAATCCCCATAAAAAGACACCCCGCAGGGAAGCCCTGACAAATTTACAAACAGAGAAAACAAAACTGTAGATTGAAAAAGAACCAAAACAGAGAAATCGATGAGAACTCACAATTTGATAGATTCATGAAGGTGAATTTATACAGGGGAATTGGACGGTTATCAGAAACTGAAATGAAACTAATTGATAACTAACTCTAAACTAATTGACGGCAGAACTAATTCTTTAACACTCCCCCTTAATTTTGAGGGTTACATTTGTTTTATTCCTAACTTTTGACATTGAAATTCAAAATTAACTTTTCCTAGCGGTTTGGTGAAAATATCCGCTAATTGCTCCTTGGAATCACAAAATTTGAGAACAATGTCACCATTCTTGACGAGTTCACGAATGAAGTGAAAACGAGTGTCGATATGTTTGCTTCTTTGATGAAACACATTGTTCTTCGACAAGGGAATAGCGGAAGTGTTGTCACAAAGGATTGAAATCGGTTCATTTTCTGTATATCCCAAGTCAGAGAGAAGTCTTTTTAGCCACACTGCTTGACATGATGCTGAATTTGCTGCAACGTACTCGGCCTCTATTGAAGATAGTGCAACTATAGGTTTCTTTTTGGATGACCACGAGATCAAGTTTCTGCCAAATAGAAAAGCATAGCCAGAAGTTCTTTTCCGATCATCAATACATCCTGCATAATCACTATCTGTATAACCAACAAGCTTACTATCTGCAGAGGCTGCATATGATAAACCATAAGTAGATGCACCTGCAATGTATCTTAACACCCTTTTTCCAGCTTTCCAATGACAGTCTTTAGGAGATTCCATAAACCTGGAGATATAACTAGCTGCAAATGCTATATCAGGCCTAGTAGCAGTAAGATACATAATACTACCAGCAAGTTGCTTGTACAAAGTCGCATTAACAATAGTACCCACATCATCTTTACTTAATTTTTTACCAACTTCGATAGGAGTATCAACCGGTTTACACCTGTCCATCTTAAACTTTTTCAAAATGTCAGTAGCATACTTCTGTTGACTCATAAACATACCATCCTGTGTTTGTTTCACTTCGATACCCAAGAAGTATCTCATTAATCCAAGATCTGTCATTTCAAATTCATTTTTCATTGCAGATTTAAATTCATCTAACTGCATGTTACCTGTATAGATTATGTCATCAACATAAAGACACAATATCAAAATATTACCTTGATGATCATTCTTGATATACAAAGTAGGCTCGTGGTCGCTCCTTCTGAAACCATTATTCAACAAGTAATGGTCTATTCGGGTGTACCAAGCTCTTGGAGCTTTCTTCAAGCCATACAATGCTTTCTTCAACCTGTACACTTTATGTTCGTGATTTTTGATTTCGAAACCAGGTGGTTGTTCAACATACACTTCTTCATTCAAGACACCATTCAAAAAAGCAGACTTTACGTCCATTTGGTAAATAGGCCACTTGTTTTGTGCTGCAATAGCCAATACAAATCGAACTGTATCAATTCTTGCTACAGGTGCAAATGTTTCACCATAAACTATGCCAGGTTGCTGAGAAAAACCTTTGGCAACTAATCGTGCTTTGTGCTTATCAACTTCACCTCTCTCATTTAACTTTGTTTTAAAAACCCATTTGACACCTATTGAGTTTTTATCATGAGGTAGATCAACCAAATCCCAAGTTTGATTTCTTTCAATAGCATCGATTTCATTATTCATAGCATCTACCCATACTTTGTCATTTATAGCCTCTTCAAAACAAGTAGGTTGGAATGAAAGAAATGCAAAATTTACAATATCATCAACATCATCTTGTGCATAAATATCACTTAAGTTTCTCATCTTTGGATTATCAGAATCAGACTCAGAAGACGATGAACTGCTACTGCTCGATGAACTACTACTGGTTTTTTCTTGAACCTGTAATCTTGGAGTGCTTGTTGCAGGTGTCTGAGGTTCATCTAACAGAATAAAAGGATTAGGACAAGTATTGTTCTCCATTTCATTCCAAGACTTATCTTCCAGAAATTTCACATCTCGACTTACAACAAATTTCTTAGTTATAGGATTAAACAATCTGTATGCCTTAGATTGATCACTATATCCTATAAAAATATACTTTTCACTCCTATCATCAAGTTTTTTTCTCAATTTTTCTGGAACATGAGCGAAAGCAATACAACCAAATACGCGAAAGTGTGAAACTATTACCTTTTGTCCACTCCATGCTTCTTCAGGTACACAATTTTGAACACTAGAAGTTGGCGATCTATTCAAAATATATACCGAACATGCAACTGCTTCAGCCCATAGATCTTTAGACAAATTTCGTGTTTTAAGCAAACTTCGAGCCATATTCATAATTGTTTGATTCTTTCTTTCTGCGACTCCGTTCTGTTGTGGAGTATAGCTAGTTGTCGTTTGTTTTTTAATACCATGTTGTTTGCAAAAATCAATGAATTCGTTAGATTCATACTCACCTCCTTTATCAGACCTCAGAACTTTAATAAACTTGCCACTTTGTTTTTCAGCCTCGGCCTTGAACTCTTTAAACTTCGAAAATGTTTCTGATTTATATTTGATGAAATACACCCAAATTTTCCTGCTAAAATCGTCAATGAAAGTAAGAAAATAGAGACTGGCAGCAACCGATTTTTCTTGCATAGGACCGCATAAATCTGTATGCACTAACTCTAGTTGTTCTTTGGCTCTATTAGAGGCTGAAGCAAAACTATCTCGTTTATGTTTACCCATAATACAACTTGTACATGAAGAGATATGATCAGACAAAGAAGGCAACCCTTTCACCATGGACTGACTTTGCAACAAACTCATACTTTTGATAGGTAAATGACCATATCGCAAATGCCACAAATCAGAGTTAGTTGGCGTTGAAACATTATGTGCATACAACTTCTCACTTTTTAACTGTAACTGATACAACTTGTTCTTTGTCATTGGAATCTTTGCAACAAGAGACTTATGCTTATCAACAATCGTGCAAGTAGTGTTGTGAAAGCTAACATCATAACCATGTGCATCTAACTGACCAACACTCAAAAAATTATGCTTGAAATTGGGTACATAATAAACATCATAGATATTCTTCACAACATTTTGTTTGGTTAAGACAGGTACAACACCTTTTCCTGAAGCTTTAACCTGATGATCATCACCCAAACCAATAGATGAACTGAAAGATGTATCAAGATGTGAAAACAAATCACTATGACCAGTCATATGATTACTACATCCACTGTCAACCAACCAAACATCTTTATTAGGTACTTGCACAGTTACTTGGCATGCCAAAAATAAAGCATCTGATGTTTCACATTCAGTGTTTGTAACATTGGCTTTGTTTTTATTCAAAACATACTGTAGTTTTCGACATTTAGACTTATAATGGCCATATTTTTTGCAGTAGTGACACTGAATTTTAGATTTATCTATCCACCTATGACCATGATCATTTTGAGACTTCTCTGAATGTGTTTCAGTTACCTGTGATCTATCATCAGACTGAGACTGTCCTCTACCTTTACTTTTCCTGCCATGAAAACCTCTGCCTCTACCTCTATCCATTGACGCTTTAGATTTAAAAGCATGCTCTAAATCACTGACATCTAAATTAATTCTTGCTTCATGTGCCAACAAAGAACCAGTTAACTCTTCCACAGATAATTTTGTCAATTCTCTCGATTCAAAAACAGTAACAATCATATCAAATTTTTTTGGCAAACATCTAAGAACTTTTTCAACAATTCTTTGGTCATTTAGTTCTTCACCATTCATCCGAAGCTGATTTACAACACCCATAACTTTAGTCATAAACTGATCAATGGTTTCTAAGTCAGTCATTTTAAGCGTTTCAAATTGGGTTCTAAGTGTCTGTAATCTTACCATTTTTACTTTATCATTTCCTTGATAAGCAGCCTTAAGTATATCCCAAATCGATTTAGCAGTTTTAGCAGCAGTAATTTTAGGAAAGATAGCATCATCTAATGAATTTAAAATGCAAGACTTTGCTCTACCTTCTTTCTGTTTAATTTCATCAAATTGTCTTCTTTGGGCAGCAGTCATACCAGCAATTTCATTTGCGTCAGGTTCTTGGAACCCCAACTCTATTAATTCCCAACACCCTAAGCCTTGTAAACATGCTTGCATTTTAAGACTCCAAAAATCATAATTTTTTCCACTAAATGATGGTGTCGGAATGGCAAACTGACTTGTTGAAGCCATTTTGTTTTAAAAACAATCACCTTTAATAAACCAGCAGTCTTTACCTCTCCTCTTTAAAAGCAAATCAAAAAAACTTCAACTCAACATACTCTTGTTCTTCTCTTATTTTAATACACAACTTTCACATCATAAAACAACCCTGTTAATCACTTGAGTCATGAGACAATGAGAAGTCTGAAAATCTGGTTCCAACAAAAAATAGAAGTTGGAAAAAAAAAAACAAACTGCGTTAGAACAGGGAGGAGAGGTCACAACAGAACATGGAAGCCATTTCCGGAGAAAACACACCGAAAGAGACAACACTGGAGACAGGTTCCAGCAAAAATTCTCAACAGCAAGACCGCTCCAGCAGTTCTGGCAATCTCAACAGCAGCAGAAATTCTCAACAGCCAGACCGCTCCAGCAGTTCTGGCAATCTCAACAGCAGCAAAAATTCTCAACAGCAAGACCGTCCTTCCTTCTCACCCACGCTGGCTCTGTTGACAGGCGATGGTAGCAAACAAGCTTCTCTGTTGTTGCAGAAAACAAATCTCCAACGTTTGTCCAAGGAGAACCCCAAGGCTCCGATACCATGACAAATTTACAAACAGAGAAAACAAAACTGTAGATTGAAAAAGAACCAAAACAGAGAAATCGATGAGAACTCACAATTTGATAGATTCATGAAGGTGAATTTATACAGGGGAATTGGACGGTTATCAGAAACGGAAATGAAACTAATTGATAACTAACTCTAAACTAATTGACGGCAGAACTAATTCTTTAACAAGCCCTTCCCGATGTCTCGAAGTCTGATCTTTCTATTTGATTTTTTTTTATGCCATTAAGAGGTCAGACTAGTTATCATAAAATCATTATCGGACTAGAATATTGTAATTTTGCTGTTGTTGAATCCAGTCCAGAGTCCTTGTGCCTTCACTTCTAAGTTCTGTCTCATAAGATGCAACATTGATTACAATACTAGGGTAAAACAAACTTATAGTTTTGAATAATTTCTTTTACTGTGGCTCTGATTTTGTGCGGATATTCTGTGCATGGGTTTCTTGCAGAAAATCCTTACCTCTGCGAGTCAGACACCGAGCTGTGAATTGTAATTGGAAGAGCGAAGATGGAACAGGCGGTTATTACCACGCTTGCAGAAAAAATGGCTTCAATGCTAGCTGATAAAATATTTCAAGAGGTATCGTTGGTTATTGACTTCAAAGATGATTTTGAGTTCATTTGTGAGGAGGTTAATTCCATTAATTCTCTCTTGAACGACGCGAGAGGAACGACCGCTTCCAATTCAATTGTGAACTGGGTGGACAAAGTTCAGGATTTTCTGTACGATGCTGTATACTTAGTAGAGGAATGCGAGGATCGCGAGCTTAATTTTTTCAACATTATCTTCAAGTATAAGATGGGCCGTAGGATTAGGGCATTAAAGGAAAGGATCAAGATGATACACAATAGTGCTAAATATCTCAAATATGTGAGGTCCGTCCTGGATGCAGACGTTCGTCTTCATGCAATATTCAATAATGCATATGATTTAGAAGAGCAATACAGCAGGAGAAAACCAAATGCTGCTATACTCAACAGGTGTCAATCTTACACCGTCGGCATGTCAGGTGAGATGAAAAGCATTACTAAATGGATGGAGGAAGACGACGGTTATGGGGTCATCGCGGTTGTGGGTATGGGAGGGATGGGCAAAACTCATCTGGTCCAGAACGTGTTCTACAGCCCACAGGTCCGAGAGCATTTCGACCATCTATTGTGGCTCACAGTTTCGCCGAAATTGTTGGTTAAAGAGCTCCTTTTGGTGACGGGAAGACAGTATCTCAGGCTCGGGGAGATGTCAACGCTAAGCGAGGGGGAGCTTGCCTACAGAATTAATCTACATTTACATGAAAAACGGTGTTTATTTGTTCTAGATGATGTGTGGGATAAAGAAACTTGGGAAAAGATTGGGCTAATTTTGTCATCTGACAGGCGAAATAAGATTGTGGTGACCACTCGGGACAAAAATGTTGCAGAGTTAATAGGAAATCGTCAAAAGGGGACTCGTCACATCCACGAAATGGAGTATTTGTCTGATGATGACAGCTGGAAATTATTCCGTTTTCATGCGAATTCTCCCACTACTCTTCCCCCTAATTTTCCTCGTCATCTTACCAGTACTTCACCTCAAGAGCCACTTTGCGAGGCCGGTATAAACTCGCACCGATCATCTGACCAAGAGCCTGACCAGTACCTGACCAGCATCGCCTACCGTATTGTCAAAAAATGTTCAGGATTACCGTTGGCCTTGAAAACAATAGCAGCGTCTATGACAAGGTTAAAGATGGTTCCTAATGAGTGGGAATCCACCTTGCATCATCTCAAAGCCTTGGATCGTCCAGATGAAGGAGGAGGAGACGCAGCCCGCGTTATGCACTCACTCCGCTTAAGTTACCAAGCTTTACCAGCTCGACTTAAGCCTTGTTTCCTTTACTGTTCTGCCTTTCCGCCACATTCTCAAATAAAGTCAGAATACCTAGTGCATGTGTGGATTGCTGAAGGTTTTCTTTCTACTTCTACTCGAGATGCAGATGCAGGAGACGCAATAGAGGTGGGACGCTCTTACCTAAACAAACTTATTAATCTATGCATGATCGAAATCTCAAGGCTTGTTTCTGATGGGCGAGTCAAGTATTGCCGACTTCATGATTTTTTGCATGTTTTAGCTCTTCTTGAATGTAGCAAGGAATCCAAGTGTTTGTTAGAGCCTGGAAAAGAATTGAAAGAAGTGCCCATAGATAAGTGCAAGGGCGTACGTAGAATTTCTTTGATTAAGAACGAAATCTCCACAATCAACCATCAGCCCCTTCCTTGCCCAGGGCTGCGCACTCTATTGCTATGGAACAACACCAAGCTTGAATCCATCCCACAGAAGTTTTTCGATAACTTGAAATATCTGGTTGTGTTAGATTTAAGTCAGACAAGCATCGATTCATTACCCACATCCATTGAAAATGCAAAGCATTTGAAGTTACTGAATTTGTCGGAAACAAAAATCAGTAAGCTGCCGGAGTGCTTGAGCGGTCTAAAGCACCTCCAGTACCTCGACGTTAGTGGGTGCGAAAATCTGGGCAGCTTGCATTCAGGGATAGGTGAGCACAAATATATGCTACATTTGAATGTCAAGGGCTGCAAAAATCTGAAAACGTTGCCCCCTGGAATATCCAAGCTCGTCTATTTACGGACGTTGAAAGGCGCTCCAGTATCAGTATCCATCATGAACAGCAATCAATCAAGCACAGCCACTGCTTCGGATTTAATGCAATGGACGGATCTAAGAGGATTGATCCGTCTGCAACACCTATCAGTTACACTAATAGACGCTCAATCATCTGCAGCAGATCAATCAGTACAAGCTTCGGAAGGCCGTACTATTGCCCCCCTCGAGGGCACTTTTGGGGGTTTGACAGACATGCGGACCCTCTATTTCCGAAATTCCGCTTGCGGCTGCCTCCTCCATCTTCCCGACGACACACAACGCATGGTACGCCTTGAGAAGGTCCATCTCTGCAAATGCGTGGTGCCAACTGCATGGATATTTGAGCTTCAGAGCCTCATGGTGCTTGTCATAGAAGGCGACAACGCTAGTGCAGATTATAAGAGGCTACAAAAGATTCCAAATTTGAAAAAGCTCCACGTGTCGCATAACAAAAATTGCAAAGAGTTTCCGAAGGAGTTTGAAGAACCTAATGCATTTCCCAAGCTGGAAAAGCTGATGATAGAAGACTTCCATTCCTTGGAAAAATTTCCAAGGCTCGAGAAGGGAGCAATGCCAATGTTGAATCACTTGCTCATGAAGAAGCCTGGAGAAACGAATGGCCCTCATGGGATTACCTAGACATGTCAAAGTTGAGGTACTCCCCAATAAACAAGTGCCCCAACCAGCGCCTGAAACAAATGATCGAATCATTAAAGAGGGGGCTGAAGAGGGCGCTGACTAATGATTCACTAATGAGGCCTCCTCTAGGTTGAGGTGTATTTTCTGAGACAGCAGGATCATATTTAAATTTTTTAGACGTAGTTTTTGTTTGTTAGAATGACTTGTAATCATTAGACTATGTACTCTTTTTTTTTTTTTTTGGGAAAGGTGTGATGGTAGAGTGAATCAATAGCTACGAAGCAAAGGCAATGTAGTATACATATTAGCTAAGTAATCGGATTTGTTAAAAAGGGTCACCGAATCCCAAATCCCCATATCGGATACGAATTCGTACCTGATTCACTCCCAATTCACCGAGTATGGCGTTTCCCGACCGTATCTCGGATACGCTGTACCCAGTGAATCGGATACAGCCAAACTTGCCGGTCAAAAAAAAGCATTGTTTCTTTTATAAAGTGATGTTTCTCTTCATTGTTTCTCACCCATTTCATTTTATGAAGTGAGAAGGAGTTAGGGTGAGCAAAGAACAAGTGTGAGCAAGGAGAAAGGCAGTTCTTTCGAAGAGATTTGAGCATACGGTAAGTGCATTGTCCCTCTATATTTTGCACCAGTGCTAGAGCCTGTCACATTTGATGATAGAGTAGAGGCGTCATCCTCCACACCAGCAGATGCAGAGATTGCAGAGGAGGAGGATGCATCAGAGCCAGAGGAGAGCAGTGGTGAGCATGATGATCGGATGAGGACAGTGATGTTGATTATGATGATGAAGATTGATGACTCATTGAGGCTTCAGGCTTGTAGTCTTGTAGACTGTAGTTTTTTTGTATTTTCTATTTCTATTTGCTATTGGCAGTGTACTTATGTAACACATTTTGATTCTGATGACTTAATGAGAAAACTACAGTGTCTTACTATCTTCAATCTCGTCTTTCGGAGTAAATTTCACAATTTTATCATGTATGGTGTATGTATCATGTATGGTGTATCAATGATCATGTATGACTCATGAGTATCTATGTCTGAATCAATGAATTTTATATAAATTTATGTAAAAAATATCTAATTTTTAATATATATATATATATATATATATATATATATATTTTTAATATATATATATTTTAATAAAATAATATATAACAGATCGTATCCCAGAATATCTTGTTCCTATTTAACCGTACCCAAATCCGATTCCTCGAATCCCCATATCCCCATATTCCGTATCCCCTTATCAAATGACTTAGCATATTAGGAATTAGGGCATTTCATGTTTTGATATACACATATATCTTGGCATGCATATAATTGGCATATGTATAGGATTTGAAGTAGTTAATATCGTTGCCGCTAATTGTATCAGGATTTGCATATTATTTTAACTATATCTATCTCTGTGCATCAGATATATGCATTTATTGTTTCCCGAATGGTTCCGAGATGTTTATATATATAGTTGTGTAGATAGTGCCATTGTTGATGAATGGTTGACTGGCGCATGATGTCTGGAGTGTCAATCACTGATGAAGTTTGTTGGAAGTAATTAATAATAAATTTTGCAATTGATTCGATTAGTAAAGGTTCTGTTTCTATAATTATATGGCTGGTTATCATATATTAAAAACGCATTTTAGATTTAGCTGACTAAATATGCATAATGAGAATTTTCATGATTATCATATATTAAAAAAACATTTTAGATTTAGCTGACTAAATATGCATAATGAGAATCGTTGAATGCATGATGGTTGCAGTGGTTGAAGCAATGAATAGTTTGGGATATATTTGACTTGTGAAGGATCTGGTTATATCGGCTATATCTTGTAAGAGAATATAAATGGTAATTACGCTAACTGCGTGATTTCTCAATGATGCATGAAAATATGTGACGGATTCAAATTGCGCAGTGTTTGTGAACTTGCCACTTATATATTTAAGGCTACGGATAAGGCCAGACTGCTTTTAAGGTTACGGATAAGGCCGAGGCAGTCTGGCTACGGCATTTTAGTGATCTGGATAATTTTTAGAATTTTTTTTGGTAATAATTATATGTAATAGAATATAATTGATGTTTTACGAAATAATTAGTGTGGTTTATTAAATTAGAATGTTAAATTTAAATAAATATAGAAATGGATAAACTAATAATTAGATCAATAATTAGTTACAAAATTCTATAAAATGTTAAAATAGAAAAATATTATACAGTATAGATTACCAATTTCATTAAAAAATTAAAAAATTTAATTGGTATTTGTAATGTTATGAATGGTTTGTAGTTTTCCTAAAATGGGAGAATATTATAGAGTATAGATTACCAATTTCATTAAAATTTGTAAAAAGTTAATTGGTATTTGTAGTGTAAGGAATTGTTTGTAGTTTTCAGAGGAGGAAGCTGAGGGTAAAGCGAGTAGATTTCTTTTATAGGTGACAGAAAATTCGTATTCATTATCAAGTTAGAGTATCATCTTCTTTATCAAGTTAGAGTGATTTGGAAAAGGTCAAGATTCCGAACAAATTATCAAATTTATTAAATCTGTTTGTTGGGCTATGAATTTGTAAATAGTTTATTGGTATTTGTAGTGTTATGAATTGTTTGTAGTTTTCTTTTTAATACGGATAAGACATTTCTTTTTAATCTGAATCCGTAATTGGTTAGTGTAATTTGGAAATTGCCAAAATTAGCCTATGCTGCAGATTAACAAATTCATTAAAAATTGTATAAGGTTATTTTCTCTTTGCTGTGTTATGAATAGTTTATAATTTTAAGAAGAGGAAGTTGAGGAGAAAGTGGCACTATTACATGTAGGGTATTTTTAAAATATCTTCTTAAAACCCAAAAAAAATTAAAATTTACATTAAAATTTAATATCAATTGAATGGTTTTAATTTTAAAATTTAAGACAAAAATAGTTTGAGACAAAATTTTATATTTAAAACAAAAAATATTTTCAAATAAAATTTTATATTTAAGACAAAAATATTTTAAGACAACTTGATATTTAAGACAAAAAAACAAAAAATCATATCACTTTAATACAATATTATTTCACACCTCTAAATTTGAGAAAACCATATTACTTTAAGACAATATTATCTCACACCTACTAATTACTCGAAGATAATTATATTTTAAATTTTTGAAAATAGATATTCAAACCACATCAAATTTAATCATATCAATTTATTTCTTTTATATTATATTTTTATTTTTTCATTCATTCTTTTTAATTAAACATAAAATTAGAAATGCTAATTATATTAATTTTTTAATTAAGAATATTTAAACTAATTTTTAAATATTTAATGAATGTATATTTAGTTGAAAATTATATTAAAAATTACGTAAAAGTGATAAATTAAAGATAATTTGCTCTCAAAACAATTACAATATACATACCATATTTTAAAATATAATAGAGAAATAGATAACAAATATTGTTTTTTGGTGGAGCTAAATTATTTAATTATTTATTCTTTTTAAATGTGTAAAAAAATTTAAATTACTTCAACTTAAACTTTGATATAAATTTACCAGAAATTATATATATATATATATATAATATATATATATATATATATATATATATATATATATATATATATATATATATATATATATTTTGATTTCAGAATTATACATTAAAAAATAAAATAAAATACAAATTTATCAATATGTGCATTTTAAACTTTCATTTTTTTCTTTCTAAATGAAAATTCAGAAATTTGATTATTGCATGTCTTATACTCACATCTCCATTTCTTTTCACTATTGAACAAATATATCAAAGAGATAAATACCAATAATTTAATTATTTCTTAGATAATATTTTGCAATTTAAATCTTTTCTTATTGTAAAAAACTTTATACTAATATTGTAAATATATATATATATATATATATATATATATATATATAATGCATTTTATTATTTTTTTATATTAATTTATTGTTAGGTATTGAGATTTTGGTAAAGATTTTCATTTTGTATTTAGAAAATCATACATGCATTATTAAGAAAACAAATAATATTAGTAATTGATATCATTTCAAACTAGGGAATAATGAGTGTGATTTATCTTCCTCACTTAATAGAAATATATACCAATAAATTATGAAGGAGGTTGAAAGAGTACTTGTAGCATAAGCTTTAATTTAACTTAAAAAACCATTATCATGCCCCTATAGTCACTTGCATCAGAAGATGACTTAGCGCACCGAGATTTCCCATCACTATAGGTTTGTGGTGCATCGTGACTCGTTTCATCTCATCGATTTTCTCAATCTGAAACTACATGATTCCATACTACACCTCAGTTTTTATATTTCACGATTATTAAAATTCATAAGTTTAACACTTGTTGAAGTATGTAGATAATCATTCCATACAATTATGCCTTAACATAACCAATATGAAAATGATATGAATGAAAATAGTCTTATAGAATCAACAACTCAACTGGCCTAACAGTTCTCAAATATTCAATTGTGTTACAAACAAGTGAACTCTAGTCTCGTATAGCAATTTAAAAATTATAAGAGCACAAAATTCATACAAACATATCCTCAAATTTCCTATTTGATTTATTATAAGAGCAAACAATTCATCCAAACATATCCTCAAATTTCCTATTTGATTTACTGCCATCGATCACAACTTTGCCATAGATCAAAATTGTTTCACTCGATAGAAATAGTAAGTACTCTCGTATGCATGCAATATATGAAGAGTTAAGTTAAGTGAAGGAAGCCAAGTTAAGTCAAATATTTGAAGTGAAGTGAGTCAGAGTTAAAAAGTTAATGCCTTTTCAAGAAAATCTAAGTCAAGGAAAAGAAAAATGTGGGTTTTTGTTAAAGTGAAGTTAGAAAAGTTTAGTTAAAGTGTCAAGTCATAGTTTTCTAGAGGAAAAGAAAGTTAGAGTTTGCATGTTTCCATATTTAAAAAGTTTAGTGCTTATATACTCATGGTTGGTTCATTGTAATGTGAAGTAAGAAGAGATAATCACAACAACTTGGTGGATTTATATGAGAGAATAATTAATGAATAAAGCTTATTTATTCAAGCAAAAGATTGTGTAATTATTTGTCTTGTGTTTGCATGTTTTTCTCCGCCTCTAAATAACAAGTGGTATCAGAGCAATGTTTAGCAAGGTTTCAAAGAACCAAAGGAGTTAAGAATGTCATGAGATACTTCCACTAAGAGCCTTGGCTATTGTGAGTAGCCCACGAATCAAAGTTTGCATCCATTGGTCCATAAGTATAAACTAGAGCTTGTTGAGAGTTTGTAAATCCAACTACTAAAATATTAGGGTGAGTAGCCTACAGAGCCACCACCCTATCAAGAGGAAAGAGGCGCCACCACTAACCAAAGTAGGAGTCTCCAACCTAAGCGGTAGTCATGAGCCTCCATAAGAATCTGCATAGAAGAGCTTGGAAAAGTTGCGAGTAGTTGTTGGGGGCCATCATTAAAGTGAAGGTTAAAATTTTTAGTTTTAAAGATAATCAAGTGTATGCGAAGTTAATTTCTAGAAGGCTGGAAAAATAAGGAAACAAGACAAAAGAAAAAATAAAGACGAGTCAAGGGTCACAAAGCAAGATTGAAGCAATCCGGGAAAAGAAATCGAAAGGAAGAGCCAAAGTATTTCGAAGAGATGATAGAGGTTCTCGCCGCAGTTGGGGCATATAAAAAACAAGTAGATGAAGTATAAAAATTCGAGGATGAATGGATCATGATAGATCTGGTAACACTTCCAAAATTTACTGGTAAAAATTTTGATTTAAGGGAATTGTCAAAATGAAAAAAATTCTTGAATGTAAAGAGTTAATTGAGTATCAGTCTAATAACCTATATGATGAAGTATGTGATTCCTTGGTATTGGATCTTATAAAACATGCATTGGATGAGAATTCTTTGTGCAAGGTAGCAAAATATACATCTTCCTAGGAAGCATGGAAGACCCTGGAAGTAGAATTTGGTATAAAGGAAAGTGACATAAAGTAGCAAATTCTGTTACAGTTTGTTGAAGAATTAATAGAAAGTTAATTGCAAGTCTGAGAGTAAATGAGCAAGACTCTAGGATGAAAACATAGCTTAGAGAATCCCGCTCAAATGTGGATGATGGTCATAATGACTATAAAAGTGAAACCCATCATGTATACATGCATATGAATGAAGAAGACACAAAAAATATTGTAGAGTGAGAAGTTTAAGCCTCTACACGTGAAGTAGATAAAGAGCATATAGATGCTCGAGAACCACACTGTAACATAGATGGTGAAGATTGTGGTGAATCCCACTGTGATGAGACACATGTGGATGGTGAATGCAAGTGAGTTGTGAATTGGTGAATCCAACAATAGATCTCGTTGGTGATGGTGAAGCTTTCAATAAATAAGTGAATAACATGTGTGATCTAGTTGGTATGATTGTATTTGATGATGACCTCTTTGCATCAGAGTTTGAGGCATCTAAGTTTGACAATAAAAAAGACAATTTTTCATATGAAGTAATGGTTTGTAGAGATGGAAGTGCATCTCTCATGAATCCAACAACAAATGATGCATTTGGTGAAGTTGAAATTTTTAATGAGCACATGCACACTCAAATATCTCACTACATAGTGGATGAAAATTATGTTGGTGAAATTTGTGGTCTCTTTTTTGAAACAATGACTGGTTGTGGAAATATGAAAAGTGCCATGTTTGATGAAGAATTGAAGCTTGAAGCTACAATAGTAGCAGCAAGTTCTGAAGTAATAGTTACAATTGTTCATGAAGTAGTGCACGATCTAGCAGCAATTTATGATTAAGAAGAGGATAAAGTGGTTCATGTGTTTTTTATGAGAATATCCACTAACAACATAACAATGGAAGATAGCCTCAATGCAGTTGAATAGGAAAAGAATAAAGAAGAAGCAAATAAATCTCTCACTGCGGAGCATAATGAATATGTTTTTAACATTGATTTTGAGTGCGCAAGTTGACATGAAAGCAGTCCGCTTAAAATTATAACTGAAAGCGAAGATGAAGGAAAGATGTAGGAAAGGGCATGGAAGTTTCTGAAGATGAAGATGAAAGCATTGAAAAAAACTTTCGACAGTGGAGTCAAGAACAGATCAAATTTTACTATCAAGAAATATGGCACAAAGAAGTTCATGAATATGAAGCATAAGAAGGATGATAAAGTTCATAGTTTGAAGATGAAGATTTGTGGTAGTAGTCCATGAGTGAACGAATATTTCTAGAGGAAGCTATAGAAGATAGGCTCTGAAATCCTAAATGATTTTTAGAACAAATATAAAAGAAGTCAAAGAAAAATTGTAGTAGCAAAAAGTGAAGAAATATGGAGCTTACATAACAACGTAAACTTTGAAATGGGAACTATAAACTGAAAATGGGAACTCTAACACAAAATTACCCCAAAAAACACGAAAAAATAACCCAAAAATGAAAAGTGTGTATTCCACAATGAGGTTTTATTTTTTTAGGTTTAATTTGCAACATTTTTTAAAAATGGTAGTAAAACCAATTTTCATGTGCCAAATAAATGGAAAAAAAAAAAAAACACTAATGTTGGTGCTAGAATACCATTTTTATTTTCCAGGTACAATTTAATCATATTTTTAGTAATGACGTTAAATATAAAATAATGAGATTTTAAGCACATTTAAATTCCAATAATTTTTATTCATGTCGTTTAACATATAATATCATTACACTAAAAAACCCTAAAATTCTAATTGTTTTCAACCATAATGTTAAAGATAAAAGACATTTCACAATTTTTCGTCCATAGAATTAATTTTTTTTTTAACTTTCTAACATATTTCAACCATGATATTATGAAAAAATCATATGGCTAAAATAACCCAAAGAAGCATAAATTATTTCTCAAGCTATTGTTGCATTGTGAATATTTTAGATAAATGAATTCATCATAATTAAAAAAATATAATCCAACAAACATAAAAATGATTCATAACTTCATGTAATATCATATGGAAGTTAAAATATCATTTTCATTGCTCAATGAAAACATCATTTATATAAATTGTCTTACACAATTATTCAAAATCACTCATATTTTCTTGCACACCATCAGAATTCACATCTTTAGATGAATGAATGGATGCACATTGCAAATGAAGATGTTCCATATTCTTCTCTTTCATAAATTAGTGCCCTATCTGAGTCAACATGCATGCCCACCACTTGAGGTTTCAAAAGTCTTCTAGATCTACGACTGGGTTCAGCAGACTGCCATCTCAACACTATTTCTTCTCGTAGCAAGCTCTTCAAAATATCTATTGTCCTAGAGTGAAGAGTTTCTATTTTTGTTAAATTGAAGTCATAAACAAGTATGTCAACTTCCTCTAATTTTAAGAGGTTTGTGCAGCGACGATTTATATTTGTACCCTTTCCTTTTCTGTTTTCGCCAATTTTTTTATCAACTACCATCTCTGGCTTGTACACACAATTGAATGGGTGTGTGTTTGTGGTATACCAATGTAATTCAACACTTGTAACATCTTCATTTTCTGTAATGACCTTTATAACCTTGGTAACCTAGAATGGATAGCCATGTGGATCATCATGTGCTAACACTGTGATCATGCAACCCTCCTTAGTATCCTGTACTAAACCCCTGTAAAGGTCTTCCATGGCTTCACATTGTGCATGAGACCTTTTGGAACAATATACATTTCTCTTTCCTCCACCTGTGTAGAATTAATAATACCTTGTGATTGTTGTTGTTCGACAATGATTGTTTCCTCCTGTTAATTTGACACATTTTGTGGCCAAATAAATGGAGTCTTCAAAAGCATATCTTCATTTGCTGGTCTTGAAAGGATATCACTCTGATCATTGAAAAATGACTCCCACCAAACTGAATCAACAACATCAAAGTACTCATATGTATATCTAATGTATTTTTTAATTTCTTCCAAACATTTAAAATAATCTATATATCTCTTCTGTATTTGTGCATTATGAACTTCACCAACTAATTGTAATAAAAATATATTTTATGCAAATATTGGATGATCTGGAATGAACTTAGAATATTCCAAACCTGATGATGACACCCATTTTGCAGTAGTTGAGTACTTCTTGCCCCATATAAGTGTTTTCCCATCAATTTTTTTGATACGAAATTGATGTTGGAAGCTGATGTCATAAGTTGTTCAATGCATTTCTCCTCACCATGTGATCCTAGAATAAACCTTCGCATGTTAACAGTTTCTTCTAACACATGAAAAATAGGCTCTGGCATATTTTATTTCTTAATACATTCAATTAATGATGGCAAGCTCCCAAAATCCTTCCTCCTCAATGCTACTGAAAAACTACTGAACATCTTATCAATATGGTCATGAGTGTATCCAACAAGAAGGAAACCAACCTTTACCTTATGAAAAATTCTCAATTCAACAAGCATGTTTATATATCCAAAAACAATCTGAATTTTGTTTTCACGGCAAGTGTTTTCTAATTGTAGATACAAAATTTCAGGAAGATTACCACACCAATGAGAAAGCACCTCATGAATTATGGTTATTGTCATATTTCCATCATTATGAATATTTGGAATTGTGAAGTAAAATCTTGGCGACATTTTCCCATTGAAGACCATACAACCGACCAAGTGAAACTGGATAAAATTTCCCTCCTGCAAATTTTTGGGTGTGCGAAAAAAATGTGATTGAAGTGTTTTCTTCTGGTCCATACCATTAATTATCAAACCCAAATATTAATTTGGATTATCATAAAAATTATTTCGATGCTTGTAAAAAATTTTCCTTTCACTTGTTTATTGTTTGTGATTCTCTTGAAGTGATTTGACAATGGAATCTACACATAACATAAAATAAACCTATTAATAAATACATTTTCATAGTTGATCACTATACAAAAAGGAATAATGTTATGAATTCTTACCTCTTTCTGCTCCTTGACATTTATGCCTTTTTTATTTTAGAGAAGCACATGTACTGCAAACCCCTATCCTTGTCTTCTTAGGAATATGAACATTGTTGAATTCTCTCCTCCATATCTGCACTAAATATTGATATGTAATAAAACAACCATTTCCTTCAACACCTTCTGCATATTCC
Organism: Pinus albicaulis; assembly: GCA_034641835.2. Lineage (NCBI taxonomy): Eukaryota > Viridiplantae > Streptophyta > Pinopsida > Pinales > Pinaceae > Pinus > Pinus albicaulis. The sequence continues at coordinate 69,055 of JAXQQM020082587.1, forward strand.
TTGTATAAGTTGTAGATTTATTGTCTTCAGAAATTATCTGGAATACATGTATTGTATCTCTATTTCGCAAACACTCTCCATGTTTTGAAAAGAAGTCTCGCAACCATGATATTGCAGTGTTTGCTAGCAGCCCAAAATCTCGTTTAGAATGAACTTCTGAATAATATGTAGGATACTTTTCCAAATTATCTTGGATTCTTGATAGACAGAAATTACCAATTGAATGAAACATTTTGAAAGCCTTTCTACAGAGCAATACAGACATAATATGATAATCATAACCTGCCAGTGTAGATTGCATGCACCCCACTAAATATGAATTCTGGGTGCTTTTATTCAATGAAAAATAGTTCTTCCTTTTCTCCAAAGCAAACTTGAAATCCATATGTTTCAAGAAATCCTTTTTACAATAGTCGCTTGAAATGAGATCACTGATAGAAATTATTCTTGTAAGACATTCTACTCTACCCCTTGCATGACTAGACCATCTTGGATTGATACGAAAAGGTCTACTCATACTTCTAGATACAATATTTGCTGGAAACATCTCCATCATTTCATCATTCTTTGAACAATCATTTCCATCATCATTTGGAGGAATACTATTCTTACTATGATCATTTTCAATATAGTTAGGAAACTTACCACCATCATTGTTTGGAAAATATTCATTACCATCTTCGGCGACATGAAAATTTTCAATACCATCATCTAAGGTATTTAAATACTTAATTGGACGACATTATTCACAATATTTATCTTTCCCTTCATCATTGTTGCTCTCATAGTCCATAGGATTAGGACTATGTGGAAGTTCTGACTCGATTGATTGGAAATTCTTCATCCTGGCCTTCGTCATTGCTGCTCTGATAATCTATATGATTAGGACTAAGTGGAAATTAAGACTCTTGATTTATTGGAAAATCTTCATCCCACCCTTCATCACCATTGCTCTCAAAGTCCATAGGGTTAGGAATAAGTGAAAAATGTGACTCTCTATTTACTGTAAATTTTTCATCCTGCCATTCATCACTATTTCTCTCATAGTCCTTAGGATTAGGACTAAGTGGAAAATGTGACTCTCTATTCACTGAAAATTCTACATGCTACCATTCATCACTATTTCTCTCATAGTCCTTAGGATTAGGAGTAAGTGGAAAATGTGACTCTCTATCCACTGAAAATTCTACATCCTACCATTCATCATTATTTCTCTCATAGTCCTTAGGATTAGGAGTAAGTGGCAAATGTGACTCTCTATCCACTGAAAATTCTACATCTTTCCATTCATCACTATTGTTGTCATAGTCCTTAGGATTAGGACTAAGTGGAAAATGTGAGTTTCTATTCACTGAAAATTCTTCATCCTCCCATTCGTCACTATTTCTCTCAAAGTCCTTAGGATTAAGACTAAGTGGAAATTGTGAGTCTCTATTTTTTGAAAAGTCTTCATCTTGGCCTTCATCACTATTGCTCTCATAGTCCATAGGATTAGGACTAAGTGGAAATTTTGACTCTCTATTTATTTGAAATTCTTCATCATGTCCTTTGTCACTATTTCTCCCATTATATTCATCAATATCAATAGAGTTGTTACGTGACAAAGATGTTGATGCTTCATAAAACGAACAGAGGAATCCATAACACTCAAACAAAATATGTTGAATGATGCAAATGATCTCTCTCCCAATGATAATATATATGTGAAAGAATAAAAATTTCCTTCCAAAATTTCCCTCTAAAAACTCCCTCTAAAATTTTTCACTGAAAATTTTCGCGTATTTTATTTCTACAATTTATTTAAACATTTTCTACTAAAATATTATCTTGAATATTGAATGTAATTTCTATTTAAATTTCCTACACATTTTTCTTTTAATAATCTTTTCCAAATTAAAATAATCTTAATTAATTGTATAACATTTACTTGATTATAAATTTTATTTTTTTAATATTTATCATATTTTTTATCCCACATTCACCCTACGGAAAATAAATTATGTAATTTCCGCTTTATAAGAACTTTCTTTGTCACTATTCCTCACATTACATCCATATTTCTCGAGGTTTATTCAAAAACTTGGAACGATTTTCTGGAGCAGTAACATTATCAACGGGAGATTCTCGCATTTGAAAGGTTAGTTCCCCTTCTACTTCAATGAAGAATTTGACGAAAATTATTTGTTAGATGCCAACAAATCAATTTTTTCATATCCATATTACCATAAAAAAACCAATTAAAATAAACATATTATCTAAAATAAAAATAAAAATAAAAATAAAAATAAAAAATCCACATAGACATGGTGGGTGGGCCAACATGGGGTCAACACCTAGCCACTGTGGGCCAGGTGGGCATGCCCACTACTCCCTCGGGAAGTATGGGTCTCGAATCGAGACCCCTGCCTGCCTGGGGGGGAGGTGGGCGCCCCCACCTGACCCAAGGTGGCCGTGCCACGGGCGGGCGTCCTCTCATGGGTGCATCTGCCCGCAGCACATGCGCCCACGGGTAGGCGTCTGCCCAAGCCCAATGGCCCGAGAGTCATCCCTTATTCTCAAAATCGGCTCCCAAAATATTAATATATATATATTTATTTATTTTCCAGGGGGTTGTGGAGATGAGACGTAATTTTTTTTTCTTTTTTCTAGAAAGGTCAAGGAGAAAATGTAAAAAAAAAAAAAAAAAATTTTAAAGGATCTTGTTTTAAATTTAGGGGGGGCGATTCTGAGAATTAGGTCAGGGAGAAAATGTAAAAAATAAAATAATAATAAAAAATAAAAAATAAAATAAAGGATTTTGTTTTAAATTTAGGGGGGGCGATTCTGAGAATTAGCCCCCAAAATAAATAAATAAATTAAATTTGTTTTCCAAGGGCGTTGGGGAGATGGCCTATATAAAAAATTAAATTTTGTTTTATAGTTGGGGTCAGGGGAAAATGTAACTTTTTTTTTAAGGAACTGGTTTTATATTTTGGTATTTTGGATAAATCTAAATTCACACTAAACCTAGAGGCGATTTACATGTTTCTGGTGTGTTTTAGTTTATATTTTTTGTTTGTTTGTTTTGTTTACGTAAGATATTTATTTTTTTATGATTTGTTAATTTATATGTACATATATATGTTTGCAGGAAAATGGCATCAAGGAAGGTTTCTGTCAATCTTTCTGGACCAAATTCAACCATTGCATCATATAAAGCTACAGGTGGGCCATCAAAAAATACTATTGAACGAATTCCACCTCAGTTAATTACTGAAAATGTAGGAGATGTCGCCACAAAACAAAAGAAGTTGGTTTCATACTAGAACAAATCAAAAGAAGTGAATCGTACAAAATATACATGGTTTCTGAAAGATATGGAAGGAAAAACTCTGCAATTATATTTATATGCTAGTAATAATTTTGATGTTGAAAGTTATGAGTTGGTGGGAAAAGTACTAGACCTATATATTTTTTTGAATTTTGAAAATGTTTATATACTTTCAAAACCGCCCAAGTCACATGATAAGCTTAGATATCATTTTACATTGGCGATGTATAACACGGGGGAAGATTCTTCAAGGATATCCAAACAAATCGTACATAATATTGTAAGTATTTTTATTTACACTTATGTGTTTTGGGTTATTCTAATTGTATCATTATATTTTTAATAACTTGGTTATTATTAACATTATATTTTGTTTGAGAGCATTTTTTTGAGAGAATTTAAATTCTGTTGGGGGGAATCGATTATATAGAGTGAGATATTATGAATGTTGTCTCCATTTTCCATGAACATGAAGAAGAAGATATGGGAAAGAAATAAAAAAAATACTGCATGATGCTACAAGACTATATCAAAGGGATCAATCTAGTAAAGCTAGATGTGTTACTTTTTAAAATGAGGAAGTTGAAACTAAATATGAAGAATGTTTTTCCATTACTGAAGATAAGATTAGAACTTATGTTAGAAAGGAGAAGAGCCATTAAAAAAAAAAATGCCCAATAATGTCTCCCTTCTAGTTGATGATGATGAGATTTCTTCAGTTGAAGAAAATATCATAACCAATAGGAGGAAGAAACAAAAAATTACTCATTTTGAAAAAATCATGGACAACAGTGAAGGTCCTAGTGAAAACTCAAAAGGAAGCAGGGAAATCATTACACCAAGAGCTTATTTAGGGGATGGAGTTATTAAAACAAAACAAAATTTCATTCGACATCATTTGTCGAAGACAAATTTAATTGAGGATGGTTGTTCATTTCAACTTAATGCCATTCAAGTATACAAGCCAGATGAAGGACAATTGAAATATCAAATTATAAACCCACTCCACTTGCATGTTCACAATTTGAAAACATTTATGAGGTACAACCCTTTTTCACATATGGTTGATTATGTTCTTCTTGTTGATCCAAATCACGTTCCTAACAAAGAAGCATTTTACAAGTCAAAATGTTTTGAATACAAATACTATGTACTTGGGGGAAACCATTTTGTGTAAGCTCAAAGGAAATTGATGGAGGAATATCCCAAAAACTCGCATTTTGAAATAATAAAATGAATCATTTATGTTGGTTTAACAGATACAAAAAAATTTATTGGCATGCGATCACAATTCAGATAATAAGTATAGGATGTGTATGATTTTCATCCAAAGGGTCAGATTTATTCATAGTGAATTTGAAGAAAAATGTGGTGGGGATAAGGCAGAGGTTGAGCATACATTTCGGAAGGAACGTTGTATGGAAATTGGTTATAAAATTCCATAAAAAATAAATTCAAAAGGTGGAAAAGTAAATTATGAAATATTTAGAGGTATGGATAAAATTTTCTAGTTGGCATTGAGAACTGGAGAGATATGGGAATTGATTGATCAGATTTTTGAGTTGTGGGAGAACGTTGGCATAACAGGTCAAAAGGTCAAAAAGTATAAACCATTGATATGTAACAACAGTAAATCAAGTCCTGAAATGAATCTACTTCCAGAAGATATGAATATCACACCTTGGAGATCAATGCAAGGAGTGAAGGAGGAAAAACTTGTCAAAAAAATATTATCTCGTGTAAAGTCGAGAGAATTATCAATGGAGGAAATGTCTGAGGAATTTCTAAAGTTTGTTATTTTTACTTATTTCTGGATTATAAATATCTGTTAAATATAATATATTATTGTTGGTAGTATTTTTTATACATATCACTATATTAACATTACTTACTTTATTTATTATGTCACAAGGTCTATATGAGAATACAAGAACAAATGGTTAAATTTTTGAATGAAGATAGTTGAGATGATATTGTATGCAACTACCCAGATTCAAGATCTACATCAGTGCTAAAAGATTTTATCTTGCATTTAAAAAGGAATGTTGATTTATACATTCATTTCTATTCATATGTATATTATTTTTATTGTATAACTTATATGTATATATATATATATATTTTCATTAAATATGAAGAAGGATGCAAATAGAGCAACAGATAGTTTCAGAATATTTATTGAAAAAATAGAAATGGAAAAGATGAGAAAAAAACATTTTAGTGATGTTGAACTTGATCCTAGTCTTAATCATTTCATTTGGAATGGGATCCACATTACCCAATATCAAATAATATCGGGTGATTGTGAAGACATTGCAAAACTCATACCTAAAATGGATTACTCCCTAGTTATTACATATACTCTTCATGGTTTCAATATCCCAAACATTGAATATGATAGTGACCCTTATACTTATCAAGCTTTTAGTAAAGTGGTTGCGAGATTTCTAGAAGTCACAACATCACCATTTTGGAGATTTGTGACATTTCATTCAGACACACAATTGGGGTTGTTATTATGAAGCTTCAAGGAAAAAGCAAAGTCAAGGATGCAACTTACATGGTAAGACGTTGAAATTGTATGTTTGATTAATGTTAAAAAATCATTTATGTACAAGTTAATTAACTTTTACTATTTCATGTTACAGGAAAAATTCAAATCTTATTTGTCGCAGAAATCAACAAATTATAAGTGACTGTGAGTTCATTCATGTTGAAAGTTGGAAGAAGGATGATAGCTATAAGGTTATTATTTTCAATCAAGTAGATGGAAAGAGTCATAGCCAAGTACTGGTCTATGATGTTGTTGTAAAAAAACTAACATATGAAGATAAAGAAGAAAAATGAGAGATAGTTAACATATATCAAAAACCACAATCATTGATTAACTATCTTTTAGATTTATGTTCAAATGAAGGAGAATGGGTTTTGGATTTATTTTCAGGCTTAGGTAAGTTTTATTATATAAAAAGAATTTCACTATTTTATTTTTAAATTTTTTGTGTTTATACTAACTTATTAATTTTTTTATTTTGTACTCAAATATTAGGTACAACACTAGCATGTTGCTTACAAAAAGGAAGAAATTGCATTTCCATTGAGAAAGACCCACTACAATTCAAATTTATTCACCAAAGAATTAATGCTCTTCAATTTCTTCTAGATGCAATGCAAGAAGTTGGTTTGAGGAAAGGGGATTTTAATGAATCCCATGTGGCAAAAAAACAAAAGAACTTCAACCACCATTAGATGGAATGATTGGAAAGACATACTTTCGGACATTCACAAATATCAAACATCCATCAAAAGAGGAAAATGATCAAAATGAAGTCAATAATGAAAATATTGTGGAAGAAGACAATAATGAAACTCTTGAAAATGAAAAGTTTTGGTTACGTGATATTATTGATTAAATTTTAGTTAAGCTTCCAAATGAAGCTCATTTTTTGTAACTATTAATAAGTTATACTTGTAATGTTTTGACATTGAAATTTTATGAGAATAGTATGTATTCAATTATTGTTATTATATGTTTAGTATTTGTATAATGTGATTTTCACTTCATTTTTTATGTGAATCATTTAATTTTTGAAAAAAACTATTATTATTCTTAGTTTTTGACATAAAATTCATAAAAATTGCTAATTTTTGTATTTTTTTTGTTAATTTTTTCCTATAAAAATGGTTATTTTACATGTCACTTTTAGCAAAAAGGACTCAAAATTTGTATTTTTTTCAGTTATATTTATATTCAAAATGTTTATTTTAATGTAAATTGTTAAAATTTCTTATTTTTTTAGTGCTAATTATTTCATGTGCAATGAAATATTATTTAACAATATGGAAATAGATAGAAGATCAAAACTTAAAAATTTTGGCATTTTTTTTACCACTGCAAAAAATCAAATACCTCATTATTAAAAAAAAATGAAAAGAAAGACTAAAAAACAAATACTGAAAAACACTTAAAAAAAATATGTAACTAAAGAGGAAGAAGATGAGTACTTCCAAAATTGTTAAATTTAGAAAATAATTATTAGCATTTAATACATTAAAAAATTTAAGGTAAAAAATAAGTCTTCTAAAAAAGGGGATGATGCTGGCATCAACACTTTTCAAAATTAACATAAAAATCACTAAGATTTTAAAACTAATGTTTATACTTAGTACCTAAGAAAATTTAATGTGTCAAAAACATGCTAAAAAAAATCAAGAGCATCCTGAATCAACACTTTTCAAAATAAGACGATTTTTTTCTGCCTAAAAAAAGCGTGTACTCATTTCCGTTCCCATTTCAAAGTTTACGTTGTTACATCAAGAAAGCGCAACTGAAAATAAAAAAGTTTCAAGGATATATCATATGGAAGAAATGAAAAAGAAAAAACTTCATTGTAAATTTTTTTGTGTCAGTTTTTGATTGCGAGCGTAGCATGCATAGTTGAGTCACGATTAATTTAAGGTTGAGTCATATGGTTGTAATTAAGGGGGCCTTTTAGAAATAGTAATTATTCCCGCGTGCATGCAATGCATGAGGGATAGAGTTAAGTTAAGGAAAGTAATCCGAGTCTAATATTAGAAGTCAAGTGAGTCATAGTTAGAAGTTTAATGCTTTGTCTAGAAAAGTTGAGTCTTGAAAAAGAAAAAAGATGAGTTAAGTTAAAGAAAAGTTAGAAAAGTTTAGTTAAAGCATGAAGTTTTGGTTTGCATGAGGAAAGGAAAGTTAGATTTTGCATGATTCCATATTTAAAAAGTTCGGTGTTTATATACCTATGGTTGGGCCATGGTAATGTGAAGCAAGAAGAGATAATGGTTGTAGCTCGGTGGATGTATATGAGAGAAGCTTGTGTATTTACTTGTCTTGTGTTTGAATTCTTATCTTTGCCTCTGATTAACAAGAACTTATCTCCCTACACTTTGTCATGTAAGAAAATTGTGTCATGATGCAATGGCCCACCCAATCATGCTAGACATTGGTTCATTTCACACTATCGAAATCCATATAAAATTATGCATTGTCCCTCCAACTCCTTCACCAACTCTCCATCTTACGTTAGCACTTATAATCCAAAGGGTACTTGGTCAAACGCTTGTTACCTGTGCCAACTCTCTTGTCACGTATACAAGCAATCATTCCAAATTGAAGAAGGATGCATCCTTCCATTTTGAATGGGTCAATGTTAAGTAAAACATACTTTTCCTAAATGATAGTTTTTCCCAACCCATCTCAATAGTCATTTGTGCTCCTTTGTGCTCATCTAACTCGTGCGTTATCCCACCATGTCCACTCTAGCTGATTCAACTCATTCTAATGGGTGCCTCTCTACATGCTTGCATGCTACCCTCATTTGTTAATCTCATGTGCTACAAATTACCCTTATCTTCAGACTAAACTTGTTTAATCATCTTGTGTGAGCCCCTTGATGCTACATATGCCATAAAAGGCAAACAAATGTATAATTATTGTGCTTGTTGTTAGGGTCCTATATAATAGGATTCATAATTTTCTAATAGACTTTGATTAGTCTTGTAATATGTACATACTTTTCTTTCTGCAACTTGTTTTCCCATATTAGAAAAATAAAAAAAATGTAAAGAGGGTAAAAGTCCTAAAAGAAAAATCAAAGGACTTAAAAGAAAAAATATCAAAAAAGAATAGAAAAATGGACCCCAAACAAAAAGAGGTAGAAAATAAAACATGAAAGTGATGCAAATCCAAATGCCACTACTATTTATTTTACTGCAAAATAAATGATTATGTGCAGCTTGTTCAAATGCCATAATCCATGATAAGTCAAATAGCTTAATCTTGACATTTTCATGCTTTAAATTTCATGTTATTATATAGAGAATAAAGATCTAGCCAAACAGTTTAATCTTGGCAGATCAATAGTTAGGTAGAGAATAAATAAGGAGCTCAACAGTTTAATCTAATCCCTTGGAGGAAATAAGGTTAGAATTAGTTAGTTTGTTGTGTTAAAATAAAAATTAACAAGGGTTTGCAAGCTCAAATGCACCCAAGTTAAATGAAGAAAAAAAGTTAGGGTAGCATATGGGTAGGCAGAAGCAGCTTTTACATTCATGAATAAGAAGAAATTGATCAATTCAGTCACTAACTCCCTTCAAAAATTCATTCCCTTGTAAAATACTTCATCCCCACCATTTTCATTATTTACCCTTCATTTTTCCTTTTCCCATCATCATTCATCTTCCTTTGCAAAAATCCCCTTTTTCTAAGTATAAAACTCATTTTACTTAGGGAAAATAAAACCCTTGAATAATTACCCTTTTACCCTAAAAAAATACCCAAAAACCCAGAAAAACATTTTATTCTAAGTTTAAAGGTAAAAATATTATATCGGGACTCTTAACTATGAAACTTATCCCTTTATTTATATTTTACATTAGACTCAGTTTATTTTTATTCCTCATCACACTTTATTATTAACACATTAACTTATATATTAAATCCTGTATTTTAACCTTACCCAGTATTATATTTAATTATGTTTATTATTATTATATCCCAAACCCATATTATATTTTTTAACCTATGGTTCATTTTACCCACGTGACATATTATTCTGCTCCCATAGGTTAAACTATTCCTATTATGTAAATACCCTGCCCATAGTAACATTACACTTATATTCATTGCATTGGTTATATAAAACCTTAACCCGCCTATAAAATATTACGCCTAAACTACATATTAAAACCTTATGTTTTAATATATTTTACACTCCCGCCGCATAAATAATCTTGGGCCCCCAGCCTTTGACCTCGCAGCTTCATCACTTAATCTCAGCCGTTCACTCCTTTCCACCAGATCTAACGGTGCAGATCACCTATCACATATTTGATTGCACAATTGTTAAACAAGTCCAGACCTCACGATAAAATTTGTTTTAACACTTCCTCTCTCCTCCACGCGTCCCGATTCTATTGGTTCGCATCGATTCAATGAAAACCACTTACCATCTTTCAACCATGCGAAAACCACTCGGTAGTAATTCCCTCCCCCGTGCCCAAACCTTCTATAATTTGAATTGACTGGCAGTAAATGTATTCACTGTTCAACCAATTGTTTATAAAAACAACTGAATGCACTCATTTCAAGCCTTTGTTACCATTTTCTGCTCGTAAAACCTTGCTACACCAAGAAAAATACACTTCTGCCTTTGTTTTAGCCTAAAAACTAACAGAAAACATTGAAATCAACTACTAAAACACTACAAGAGCCACCATATTACATATAAATGCCAGACGAAGCTTTTGAAAGCTTTCCAACCCCCAAAAGCCCTTCTTCATAGAAAATTTCCAAATTCCACAAGTATTCTTCAGAGAAAGAGACTCATTCCTTAATATGGAAGAATTATTCTGTTAATTGAAGCCTTTAAAAGGCTGTATGCCTAAATAATACCCCACTTGCTTCATTAATTCTTCAGATATACAAACCCTGAGCACTTTCCACAAATTTTGAAGCTTTAACCTATTTTAGAACAAATTTGACGTGAGTTTAGCCATCTGCAGACTTATAAAGCCCTCAGGAACATCCAAAGCCTTTTCTACAGTACCCAGAAGCGCTTTTGCACAAAATTTGATGTTTTAGGATTGTTTCATCACATAAATTTCACTGTAAACACTTAATATCATTTTTTGAGGCTATAAAAGTCAGGAAATTGGTTTTTTATACAGAATTGACAGTTTTGGGTCAGAGTGATTAGAATTATAGCTTTTAAAATCAAAGATAGAACCTCTGTTATATTTTAAGTCCTTCTGTGAACTTTTTAATCTTACATAAGTGTTTCATAGGCCTAAAAACATAGTTTTAAAGATCAAGAGTGTTTAAATTGATAAATCAAACCTAACAATGCCATCCAAAAGAACGATTGTGATCAACCCTCTACAACCTCCTATTGTAGATGTAGAACATACTCCCTTGGCAGATGTAGACTTCAAAATCACAGATTCTGTGACAGAATTTAACCTTCTTGAGCTCCACTACTGGAGCCAAGATAAATCCTAGGATCAAGTAGATGATGTGTTTATTTGGAAATAAAAATTGCCTAAGTATGTTGTTCCTCACACTCATCAATGCCCAGAAGCTATCAAATTATGCCAATATTATTATTCTCCAGATCAAAGAGCTATTATGAATTTTGAAAATGAAGTATTGTTTACCATTACAACTGAATCTATCAACCAGATGCTTCAATTACAACCTGAGTCTAATGAAGTCCCTTTATCAATTGAAGCCCTCACTAAGTTCTATTTGGACTTGGATTTTCCCAAGAGATTTCAAAATTTTCAAACTTTCATGCCATCATATGTGAAAATCCCTAAGCTCAACCCTCCATACTCCTCTTCTAAATTCTTAGAAAGAACCAGAAACATTATTTCCATGCTATCTTTTATCCTTGGATATTTCACAGATGAACATGTTGATGCATCAATACTTGTTTTCTTGTCCATTTTTGTACCTGGATAGCCCCCTACAGTTATCTTCAAATTTTCCCAGTATATTGCTGATAGCATCCATGAACAGCTAGTCAAACTGCCTACTGAAGGTGTCTTTAGGTATACTTCATTTATTTTCCACATGTTCCTTTATTTTTAGTCAGAATAGTTCCCTATAACTCTTCATAAGCTTGATGTGGAAGAAAATACACAATCTGTTGTATTATGTACTTCCTTGTTCAAGAAGGAGTCAGCTGAGTTTAATTATGCAGATTTTGCAGATTCTTTCATTCATCCATTGGTAAATCTGCTAAAAAAAAGTGTGCAGCCTAGGATCAACAATGAAATCAAGAAATTTTTATAGTTGTCTAAACAAAGCAGGACAGGTGATTGGTATTTATGCCAAAATCACATTGAAATCATAGTTTATGGGTCAAACCTCATTCCTTACAAGTTGCCAAAATACCTCCCCATGAGGTTGTTTGCTCTAGAATATATAAGACAGATTTTAAACTCAGATTTTGTAATTTTCTTGGCTGCAAAGAAGAAAACACAATTCAAACTAAAAAATCAAGTTGGTCCATTCATATGTAATAAAAGAGAAGCAGGTTCAGAGGCAGAAAAGAAGTTGTTAGAGTATAAATCTAGCACTAGTTTTCTTTGGTATTATGATCCCTTTGGTATAATCAGCAAAATGAGAGTTAAATGTAAATTAACTCCATACATTCATGAAAAGAAGCTCGATATTGAGAAATCCTCAAACCAAATAGAATGGTTAGAGAATACACTGGTAGAAGCTGATAAACAAAGTGATACTAGTCACATTTTGCAGACTCCGGCTCAGCAAGATAGAGGTATGAAAAGAAACAGGGAAGAAGGGTCTTACACAGCTGAGACCACTACAGAAACCGAGTTCAAACTCATGTACATCAAAAAGCCAAAGATCAATCCTACAAGCAAAGAAAAAGAGACAGTTGAGGTCATTGACACAAAGATTCCAGAGAAAGATATTGCACCTCCTAGAACAACAACCAACCACTTCTAATACACAGTTGATTAAAAAACAAAATAGTATAGAAGTTTCATCATCAAAGCAGACATAAGAAAAGAATATGGACATCAAGGAAAGGTACAAGGAGATTAAAGTTAAAAATGAAGAAATCAAGAATGAAATATACTCTCAATACTTAAGGAAGACTCCCAGCATACAAAACAGGTTGCTTTCAACCTTAGATTACAAGAACAAGAAAATGTTGATGACAGTGCTTCAGCCCACAGTACCAACTCCAAAAACATCATCTAATTATAAAAAGGTTGATTTTGAAGTGCCAGTCTAGGATATTCATCCACTGGACGAAATTTAATTCCATAAACAAGCAGGAGAGATGCTTTATTCCACAATGAATACTAAAGAAATGAATGCTCAAAAACTCAAAATACTTTGATAAATGTAAGAGATCAGCTCAAATTGGAAAAAACTTCATCATATGCAAATGATATCAAAATAAAATCATTGGAGGAATTAGTGATTGAGGTAGGTTATGACACTCAGAACATAAAAGTTGCAGAGGAATTGATTAAAAAGAAGAATGTTGATATTGCTTCTCTTAAGAAACAATTGAAACTTCCTCCCACTGAACATCCTCAGGCCAAAGAGATTTTATAGGATTATAATCAAAAGGATGAAATGATGATTCTTATTTTGTAGCTTACAACCCAGATCAAAGAAATGGAGATTGAGATGGAAAAATCGGTCCAAGAAAAAGAAGCCACCAAAGCATAGGAAGTCCCTGCCACTGTAATTCCTATGGTTACAACATAAGTGCCATCTACGCTGGCAGAAACACTAGCTCCAAATGTTCCATTAGCTAAAGCAGTCCCAATAACTTCTTTAACAACTTTTGCCACTGAGTCTTCAGCAACAACAACCCAGCAATCAGATGAGGCCAGTAAATTGGTAAAGGAAATGTAGGACATGTCCATACAAACCAATGAGATAAACAAGTTGAAAGAACAAATTAAAAATTTGGAAGATGCCAAAACACTTGCACAGATTAATGCCAAGAATGAAGAGAAAAAGGCTAATAGGTTGAATGAACAACTCGAGAAATTAGAAAAGAATTAACCTTGAAAGAACCTATGGTCCAATATCATTGAAGACTCAATGATACTTGGCCATCAATACAGGTAATTTATCAACAGAAAGATTTACTGAAAGTAGAAAAAGAAGCAATACAAAAGACAAAGGAGGAGCTAGGTAAAAAACCTGAAGAAGCCTTGGAAATTATCAAATTCCTCAATTCCAAAAATAAACAAGAATTGGATGAAATTGGAATTACAGACATAACAGAGACCATACTTTAGGTAAGAAAGATAATATCCAAGAAGAACTTGATGAACCAATTAGAGGAAAAGTACCAAAACATGGAAATAGCAATTACAAGATTCATAATAAAATTTGATATTTTAAGGCAAAAAAGCCTTCCTAATCCACTGGTAATCAATGAAAAATTGATGAAACAGGAGGATTATGAAAAAAAAATGAGAGAATTTTCTAAAGAACAGGTAAAAAAATCAGATAGGTAGGGAATCCCAATAGGGAAAGTTTTATATAAGAATCTTGAAAATATGTTTTACTTGCAGCATGAAGCAAAACACCTTTTTGTTAATAATCCAACATTTTCCAAATACACTGAACCTGATGAAAACTTCAGAAGGTTAATGAAGTTTAAATTGCCAGAAGTTGAGTTCTGGGAGAAGTTAACAAATTTACTATAAAATCAAATTACAGTGAGAACAGAGCATGAAAGATAAAAACAAAGTTTGTTGTTTTTTACATCAACAGTAAACAATTTTGGTAGTCAAAAGAGTGTCAGTTGAAAGTGTATCAGATGAAAGATTGAAGATAAAAATAGATTGAAGATCAAATTTCCAGAATGAGGGACACCTCAGTTGTCCAGCTGCAGCCAAAATCCAAACAACAAGCTATTTTATTTCAATAAATAGGACAACTAGCAATTAGTTAGGCAGTTGTCACTATCTTCTTGCATGAAGATATTTTATTTTCCAATAAAAAATCCTATGTTTATTCTAGGATATTTTGTACTAGTTTTTGTATAAATACTTCATCATTTGAAGTATTGAGGGTGGATTAATTGCTTAACATTTCTGTAGCTATAATATTTTGAACCTAAGTTTTTTTTTGTATCAAGTTCAAGTCAGCAGAGTCATTGGATCATAGGAAATAAAGCATCATATTATAGGATTCATGTGTTGGGCCACTGCAGTGAAGTATTTCACTTGTCATCTTGTCAATTTTCTTATGTTTTCCATCCATTCATGAACATGTTCTAAATTTTAATGATAACCAGGAATTGTTATTTCAGAATTTATTAAAAGCACTCTGTTATTGATTGATTATCATTTAAATGTTTTCTACTAATATCCAGACTAGGGAACCCTTAATTGCTCCCTGATTTCGATTTACCTCTACATTTTCACTCCTTATCCGGATTTAAGAACCCTTAATTTCTATTTATCCCGATTAAAACCATTTCACCATCAACCTTTGAAGATCTAAAGTGATTCTGCTATCTTGCCTTGTGAACATTTACCTTTATACCTTGTTCCTAATCTGAATGCTTGAAACATTGACTCCATTTTCCCAATGGAATACAAATCTATAGCTATCCATATGAGTAGGTGATTTTCCCACCAAACCAAATAAAAACCCCAAAACCAATTTGCCCCATATAACTAGCCTAAAATCAAATATACTCAACAAAGTTAAATCTTATAGAGAGAGTCCTCTCTGAGCATTAGGAAGGTTATATCCTAAAGCTTAAAAGTAGGTTTGTGGTTACCTTGATATTCTTTAACACAAAATAAAAAAATCTCACAACTTTGAGAATTATCAGAGTGATAAAACTTGTTATCATTCCATCATGTGTTACTGCTCTCATTTACATAATATGATTATTCTAAGTGTCTTTCTTTTCATTCTAGGTTTGTAAATCCGAATCAAATTGTGTATATGAATATATACAAAGAGAGGGACATTATTAGGTTTCATCTCCCAATGTATCTTCGTATTCTAACTTCCTTTATTTGTTTCCATTTACAATATTTACATAATTTTTCCCAATCCCAAAGATTAAGTGTCAACATTCCCCCCTTAATTTCAAGGGATGTTGGTGAGTCCAAGCATCATTCTGAATCTTTCAAAATTTCCCTTCCGAGCGGTTTGGTGAAGATGTCGATAGTATGCTCATTTGTGGAACAATGTCATGGGTGGATTGTTTTAGCCTCAACATGATGTCGAATCATATGGTGTTTTGTATTGATGTGCTTCATTCGATCTAGACGTATTTTGGACCTCCCCCGATTACCGGGAGGGGTTCCACGTCTTTTTCCATTTAGGTGTCAAAGACGGAACACTGCCACCCTTATCGATTCATCCTTTATTGGGGAATCGTTAGTTGGGAACCCTCGTCGGTCACCTAACGCCACACCAGTGAACACCCCCACAGGGTCACCACATTCCACTCCTCCCACAATCCCTAGGGGGCAGAGGAGCCCTACCCATTCGGGAAGCCAAGTGAACTCACAGCCGGGTACGTCGCATACAAACCCTATACCTAACGAGAACACTGTGTTTTTGTTGGTTGCAGTATAGGGTCTATAAATGTACCAACATTTAATTGTCAATCCGGATACTTCGTAAACTTTGAGACATAGCACTAGAAATGCTAGATAAATCCCCCAGCAACCTGCAAATGAATCTCTAGTCTAACTTGCGCATTAATCTCAAAAATAAGTGAAATCCTGCATTTAAAAGGAAATTCGAGGAACACCAATCCAGAAAATTAAATTCATGCAGGAAATAAAATGAAATCATATACTATCAATGTAAAAGGAAATTCAAAGTACGAGCAAACAGAAAATAAATTAGTATTGGAAACCAAGCAGTGTCGGCACAATATCAATATACTGTAAATGCTGGAATAAACTCAAAAGAAATCCAAAACCATTTTTCCTACACTAACTCTGTTTGCACTACTCCTGTGTGAAATTAACCTGATGCATTAGCAACATAAATTTATTGTGTAAATAAAATTATAAACAAATTGACTTCATATGAATTTCTCGCCTTCCTTGCCCCCAAATATTAACCAACATTTATTCCTTTGTCATCACGTGGTTGCGCTTTTCTGGGAGCCACACTTCAATTAACGTAAGAGGATTAAGAAGCAGGGCACAGTCTTCACGTATATCACATAATGGAGGCTCAACTCCAGAGCTTGGTTAGCATAACAACTATTATTCAAAGGTTTCCATCGATTAGGAGGTTGATCATGATCATAACCACAAAGAACATTTATTCTAGGAGTTGCAATGTTACAATGTTAATGACAGGTTGAAGGAAATCTTGTACTTGAGGAACTTCAATAACATGAAAACCTCCATTTGGGCATACCAAGGATGCCTCTCCCTTCGAGCACATCACTATCAAGCACCTTCTACGTCCCTGAAGTTGTTGAATTATATATTATTGCTTGCTGAAACAATTATAATGTGTCGCGATGACAATTATCGAAAGTATCTCATCGGCAAGTTTCCACGTCACAATAACCAGACAACTTCATTGGGATTAACTGTGACATGCTTGGGTTCGATGGACTGTGAATGAAGGTGAAGAAATGGAGGAGAGGCAACACAGACGTTGGGCAACTGGTATCTATCATGTTTCATCTTTTCACTGCTAATCTGCACCCTTCTTCGCTATGGTTGCTCCCCTGCTATGAAGGTGGATGCCCAATGCAATACATATAATGTTACAAAGTCACAAATAACTTGTTATTTCTCATATCTTGGCCACCACGAGGACAATTATTATATCCAAGGTGTCTTTCCGCATGAAACTATAAGCTACGATTTCAACTCCCTATTTGAAGTTGGAGTGTGTCTGCTAGCCTTTCTAGGATGGAAATGTCGGCTTCTGTTCTGGTGCAAGAATCCATTCCTCCTTTGGTGCAGGCAAGTCCAAATCATAATCCAACCAGTTTTAATCCTGCAATAGAAAATCCTTTATTAAACTCTTGTTAATAATATTTTAATCCTGTTAAAACAAAGAAGTAACAAATACTCTTCGAAAATAATCATTTAGCCATAGAAAACATGAGAGAAACTTCAAATAAATAAGACAAAACGGAGGCCCAACAGTTTTCATAGCGTGCAATGGCTCTTAACTTGCAGTCACCATTCTTAGCTTCGTTAAATTTGTCTGATATAACCAAGTTAACGAATGACCCTATTGCACACAACCCAATATGGCCACCCATGCCCACAAAGCTCCCTTTAGACATTTCAAAGTTCGAAGGGAAGCAAGCGAAATACCCTGTCATCGTCACTGGTCCCTTTTGTAAATGGGGGATCGAATTCATGACTTGCAACCCTGCATCGTCGAGCAATCACAAATACATCATTGTGGTTGTCAATTATTTCACCAAGTGGTAAGAGGATATGCACACATATGACAAATTCATAGAAACCACTGCACTATTTATGTTTAACCATGTCATTTCTCAGTTCGGTGTTCCCAAAGAGTTAGTCTCCGACCATGGGAAACACTTCGAAAATGAAGTTTTCCAGGAGCTATCTCACCATCTCGAATTCACACAATAGTTCGCATCACCATACTACCCCTAATCCAATGGACAGGTAGAAGTTGTGAACAAAGTACTCAAAACTATGTTACAGTGTATGGTGAATAACCACAAAACAAAATGACACGTTTTGTGGCATGTTCATTAACCTGCTAACTCTTTTATTTATCTACCTGTGACGAGAAGCTTAAGAGGCAGCGACCAGTCCTCTTAAGCAAGTGTGGATTGGTACACTTATGCACCAAATCCACCAACACAATCGGCTTAACAGGAAAACCAACCACTCTACTGCCTTAACGCTCCTATAGACGCCATTGGATTTGATTCGTTGATTCTTCCTTTCATTTCCTTGGAACACTTCCATAATTAGCTGGGTAGTGAGTTCTTTCTTCTCTGTTGTGGCAGAGCCTATGCACAGAATAGTGCAGGCGAAGGACAAAACCACGGAGGCAGTGACCCATTCTTGAAGACGGGTCATTCTTGCTAGACACAATTCTATGTAACTGTAACCCTGGTTATGTTTGATTCATGTCTAATCTCTAATCGACCATTCGTAGTCATCGTGCTTACAAGCGTGGTTTGCAGTGTAGATTCCTCGTGGGTGCTGACACATATACTTTAGTCTTCATACATTTTTTAGATGGCACAAAAAGGTACAAGAGTAATATTAGATGTTGGTCACGTTATGTCAAATGGAAAATAATTTACACACTAAAATGTTAAGACCTAACGACATTATAAAAGGGGACCATATAAGGGTGTTCCAAATGATGTCATGGATACTGCATATCTAGAGACTGTCATGTATGCATGTTACAAGATTTGCACACAAATTATATATATGCACAACTTATGTGTATCTACATATAAGAAAGTTTCACATATACGAAATATATTCACATATACGGGTAATTTTGGCTGGACACAATTCTATGTAATTGCAACCCTGGTTATGCCTGATTCATGTCTAATCTCTAATTGACCATTCACATTCATCGTGCTTACAAGTGTGGTTTGCAGTGTAGAGTCCTCGTGGGTGTTGGCCCATATACTTTAGTCTTCATACCTTTATGATATGGCACAAAACATCCTTTATCACCACGCCTTCACGTACAAGAGTAATATTAGATGTTGTTCACGTTATGTCATATGGAAAATAATTTACACACTTAAATGTTAAGACCTAACACTGTTGTAGAGGTAAATCCCCTTTGCGGACAGAGGCGATCCCTACTAGCCCAGACCGGGTCTAGCAACAATTGTTCACGCTATAGTGCAGGTTCCTAATTGCAAATAAACCAACTAGCGATGTAGGCTTACCTGGAATCCAACGCTGTTGCTTGTGGAAGAGGTAACGCTCCCGTTACTTAGCTTTGGCAGATCACAATCCCCACGATCTCCGTGATAGGACACATGCACGCGCAAGAAACAAAAAAAATGCAAGCGTAAAATCCAGTAGATGCAACTATATGTCAGTCAGAAAGGACATAACTCATCATCATAAACAACAACAAGAGTGGAACCATAACCAATAGTCGCTTATTATTAATCAATCAAAGAAGAATACAACCATAGTTTTGATGCTAAATTCTCCTTCGGTGGGTCACCAGCAGAACACGTCTCGAAAGCCTGCCAAGGATGGGACAAACCGCTCTCTTCAGATCTTGACAATAGTCTCCTTGCTTGGATTCAGCCTTAAGGGAATTATGGAGGCTCTTGTAGCATAAGGCTCTTGGGAATTTGGGAACTTGAAGACTAGCTTGCAATGGAGATGGGCAAGCTTTTATAGATGGAGGAAGGGGAGTTGGGATCCCTATAATCATGGGATTGGCCCTATCCTCAAGGAAGCTTCCATGAGAGGTGGCAAACCACTTCCTCTACATGGAAATCCAGGGCCAAACCTCCCAACTCAAGATAGGTATCAGTTCATGAATTGGTTAGGATAAAACTTCCGCCATTTATTTTGAAAAAACACTCCTTAAATTGGCTGGCGCAAGTGCGACTTTGGGACAGAGCGCCAATTGGCGCGACCTCTTTGAAGGATTTTCCCCATTGGCGCGGGCACTGAACTGTCTGCTCGCGTCAATGCAAAAAGGGCCATTTTTAGGGTTTTTCACAAGGAGATGTCTTCAGGGAAATGAAAGATCTTGTTCAGAGGGATGTCATGAAAGTGATTTCAAGCCATGTCACTGCTCACAGGTCACGGAATAAGCCCTCCAATGTGCGGGACGGGGATTGCAGGGACAGTGACAAATTACTGTGTAACAGATGCCCCCTAAAGCATGAGGCCTGAGAGAGAGAGAGAGAGGGGTGAAATGCTTTACAAGAACGTGTCCAACTGAAAACATCGTCGTCAAAGAACCTGCGTAGAGAAGTACAACTGATATCTCAGATACATGATATATATGCGGTATAGGCGCAGCCATCCATAATAGAGTATACAATAATCCAGATCCAAGGCATGGGCGCAGCCATCCAGTAAGTGAGTCATGTAACTAATCATAATAATCCACAAAATCGCAGCCTGGATCGTAACAGACAGGAATCCAGGGTCTTGCGCTCCATCTTGACCCGAACACAGTACAAGTTCAAACATGCGAATATGTGAGCTGAAGTCGAACATGCAAGAACATCGTCTGATTACCAGCCAATGATGAAAGCTGTTAACAGACGCGAGAGGTACCACCAATAATGACGATGGCCCTCAAGGTACTATAGGTACAATCTACGGCATGTGAATCAATGAGCTGGCATCGAACACCCGCAAAATCACTTGATTAGAGGCCAATGATGAAAACCTCACGTCGAATGCGAAGAACCCGCCATTGAGGCATGCAGGCTCCAAGGTACTAGAAGGGAGTCTCTAGATTAGCTTCCTGGATAATGAGCTGAAGTCGACAGGAAGTGACCTTGATCAAAGGTGGGCCATAGTGTTTCCCACATCATCGACACAAGACAGAGGAACATAATGTCTTTGTGAATCATGATCAGATGAGAATCAGAGGAAGGTTGAAATTCTGCAGAGGTCAACTTCTCTTGAACATATGGCGGCACGACAGTGGATTTGGCACTATTTGACATCAAAATATCAAAGGTCATGATGACGAGGCAAAGAGCAGATGAGAGGTCAAAAGGGATCACCCAAACCCATGGAGGCAAGTGAAAAACGAGATGAGATGTCCCCAACCCGACACGAATGCAGACAAGTGCCATGTTCAAGAGCGACATACTGCCGACACAACAATGATGTTGGTTACTTTTTCCCCCACCATTTCGACGAGTACCTCTTTATTTTTACACAAGCTTGAAGAGGATACCATATGCTTGTCATATAAGTCCATCCTTCGGACGAATCCATCCTAGTACATTTAACGAGCCCTAGGAAGGAGAAACTCCAATAACGTCATGACGACTTAACCCAATGTCATCAGGGTTTAACGAGTCTGACAAAGGAATAACTCGACGTCTTTTCATGTTTAGAGAGTTTGAAAAGACAGCAGAAACGTAAACTCCAACGGTCCCTTTTCGTAAATAGTTCCTCAGATCTGAAAAGGTAGAAAACTATGTCTGAGAAAACCTCCTAGTCGCAATAGGCTAGGGTATTCCTTTTTCGTAAATAATCTATCCCAACCCGAAAAAGGGGTAAACGTATACTGGGTAGATGTTGTTTCGTGGCCATTTTAACGAGATCGAAACGATAAGGGACTCGGCAATATTTTCATGTTTAGAGAGTTAGAAAAGAGCTGAAAGATGACTCCACCTGGAGGAACGAGTGGTATAAAGGGTAGCTACTGGTTCCAGCAATGGTGGAACTGCTCAAAAAATTCAAGAGGTTGGCTAACAAGACCACTCATCGCAGCGGTTCCTCAGGAACAGGTAAAAAAACCAAGTGAAGGCATATGATCAGCTAAGAAGATAGTGACGATGGAGTGAGAAAACCAAGGTTCATCTGGCAAAAACAGGTTGATAAACTGGAAATCACAAGAGGTAAAATGGAAAAGGTTTCATTTTTACACAAGCTTGAAACAAGGATAAACTATGCTTGAAACCGGTTTCATTTTTACACAAGCTTGAAACGGAAACAAACTATGCTTGAAAAAGTAAGCATGCCCCCATCATGGTGACTCAATTCGAGGTGCATGCCCCCCAAGCTTCAGTCCATATGAGAGGCAGATGGAGTGAAGGTTCAAGTTACGAGATCAAAAGAAAGACTTGAATGGGATGTTACGAGAACTTAACAAAGACTCGAATTGAACGGGAACGTGTTTCATTGTTTTAACGAGGTTGACACATTAAAAGAACTATCCTCAGAAGACCTTGTTTATTTTTTTAAGGAGCTTGGCATAAGACAAGGAACTCTGATCCGACAACCTTGTTTCATTTTTTAAAGAGCTTGACAAAGGAAAGGAACCATGCTCTGACCAGCTTGTTTCATTTTTTATGGAGCTTGACACAAGACAAGGAACTCTGCTCCGACAAGCTTGTTTCATTTTTTAAGGAGCTTGACACAAGGAAAAGAACTATGCTCCGACAACCTTGTTTTATTTTTTAAGGAGCTTGACACAAGGAAACGAACTCTGCTCCGATAACCTTGTTTCATTTTTTAAGGAGCTTGACACAAGACAAGGAACTCTGCTCTGACCACCTTGTTTCATTTTTTAAGGATCTTGACACAGGAAGAGAACCATGCTCCGACAACCTTGTTTCATTTTTTAAGGAGCTTGACACAAGGAAATGAACTCTGCTCCAACGACCTTGTTTCATTTTTTAAGGAGCTTGACACAAGAAAATGAACTGTGCTCCGACGACCTTATCATAATGAACAAGAAGTCATTGCTTCCAAGAGTTCCAATCCCGATGGAAGGAAAACATCCTGGAAGTCAGGACCCAATGCCCCCAGCACCTAATGCACAACAGCACTATCACTGAGTACAGGCACGGGGTAGGTAGCCACATAATTGACCTGTGGTGGGGCAGATACAACGGGTGGATAAAAACTAGGAAGGGATGATGGCGAGCCAGTTGCCACATCGGGACCAAAGAATGAAAGTTGATCAATGGTCACGATTCGTCCTTCATGTGGAAAAAAAACCACACGAAAAAGGGAGGAGACAAGAACTCCCATGGCATAGGTGTAATCGCGCCCCAAAAGTAGATTGAAATCCAAGGGGCTTGGAACAACCATCACATCCATATGGACGGTTTTACCTCCCAAAGTAACCGGTAACCTTGGAAGGATCCCTAACGGTTGACTCGTCCTTCTGTTAAATGCTAACAGATTCTACGTAACAGGCACAAGTGGTGGTGAACCGAATGCTTGCCAAGCAGTTGAAGATAGAATACTAATATACGCACCTTCGTCTATAATGGTGCTGGGTACAACTAGACCAAAGGCCTGTATCGTTATCTCGAAAGGCACATAAGATGGAAGGCGGTATCCTAAAAATCGATTCCAATCAATGGAAGCGACCAAAATACTCGGAGGGGCTACCATTGAACCAATATGGTCTTCCCTTGGTGTTATGGAAGAAGAAGGAGCATCCTCCACGACCTCCATCTCGAAGGCGGGAGGAATATCCTCCGGGACCTCCATCACGGGAGGCGGAGAAGCAGCTTCTTGAGATATAGGGACAGGAGAATCTTTCTCCAAGTCCGAGGAATATGAAGAAACAAGAAGAACCTGAGGGGTGTGAGGTCCAATCTCAACGGAAAAGGCCTGGTGCACCGCAGACGGGGCCAACTCAACCGATCCCACGACCAATGGTTGGTCGGGAATGGATTCCTAAATTTGAATTTTCGAGGGAGTGGGATTGACCAAGGATGACTCTTGATCAATCATAGGATCAGCTAGCGGAGGACTCAAAGAAAACCGTTTATAACCAGCCGCGAGGCATGGTGTAGAAACGGTTGCGTTTTCTAAGACTCTTTTGGCTTCATCCATATACGGACAAAGGTGAATGGCATGGTGCCCTTCACACAACTTACAGGGATTGGTAATATTACCCTGCTTCTTAGGAGCCTTACCAACACTAGTCGAGGACGTGCCCCCAACCTGACTACCGGAAGCCAAAGGAAACGGTGGACGACCGTTGGACCATACTTTGAGTACCTTGGGAATGCTAGGGAAATGTCGAAGAAGATGATCTCCTGTGCACAACATGCAAGGGAAATTGAATTTCCGTGGAGGGTTGGAAGGTTTATCAAGAGGAGATTTTTTGGAAGCAGTAGCTGTAGCCTTAGCCTCTCTCTTATCGGACATCTTCTTCTTTGTCTTCTTCTTCTTCTTCTTAGCCACCTGGTTACTCGAATCCAGACTTTCACTAGGCGAAGTAGAAGAGGAAGACGCAGAAACAGGCGAAGAAGGGGAGAGGTCCACCTTGGAATCAACATGACGTTGTCCAGGCGGAGGAAGTGATTGAACAGTAGTCGAGACATTCGAGACCACAGAGGTTGAAAACAACCAAACATGCAACCCAACAGTTAACCCAGGAAGGGACAACGTTGCCATGTAAGGAGCACCAACATTTCCAAAAGGAGGAAAAGGACCAGGATTCCCTTCGAAGGGGATTCCTTGGTTGGTGAACTCCAGAATAGTTGCCATTAGAAACGATCTTCAGAACAACACCCTAAGGAAACTAACTTTAACCAGGAATATTTCATGGGAAGTTAATTTTTAAAACATTGAAACTTAGAAACTTCACCGTTTCATGTTTTAAGAGTCGAGAAACGGATGAAAGGTGACTCTATCTCTTTCAGTTTTGAAACAAGTGTGAAAGGACAAGCGCTTGATGATCTTTTCAAATTTAAGGAGTCAGATAAGATCAAAATGACTGCTAAGGAATCCTAGGCAAAGGGTGTACCAAATAACCGTGAACTGCAATATACACCTTGGTTTCAAAATGAAGGACAAATCAACCAAGGACTTAATGTACGTGCAGGCAATCTCCCCGAATGTTGTGTTCGGTGTATCACGGGTATAGGGCGACAGACTCGACTTCCTATGGATAAAGGATAGAAACCTAGTGGGGTCTCCCTTTATATACGCAACGGTACGGGGAGCACAAGTCTGTACTAGTGCTGTCTAAAGCCAAGAGGCGAATGACAGCTACTAGGTTTAAAGACGCCGGAACACGTCTCTAGCCTAGACCACTAAATGTTGCGTTAATGTTTCAATGTTGCCTTAGTGTAAATTGAATAAATTTTAATGTTTATCTTCAATTACGTTTCAGTTTTCAGGCCCTAGCGAGTGTGATGTCTCAAAATCTCCTAAATGCAGCTATATGAGAAAATAAAACTTTCAATTCGATGAATTCTATCTAGTTAAGGGAAGAGCTTCAAACAATGATGCAACAAACAACAACACTGTAAATGAAAATTTTCCAAACTAGATGACTTTCACTATCCAAAAGTAATTTCAAACACTCAACGATGCGAATAATGCAATGTAATCCATGCAAAATCCTCTTTTCCGAAAACTATGCAATTGTAATCTATGCACAATTTCCTTTTCTTTTCAAATGATAAGAATGCACTCAATGCATTTTTCGATGAAATGAGAATCTACTTAATGCATGCTTTTAATGAAAGATAATGCACTCAATCCGATTTTTAGCTTCCAATCATCAAACAATGTGATCTAAGTTCAATGATAAATCTCAAAAATACTTTTCAATGCAATGTGATCTAATGCATTTTAACAAAAAGAACACTTTGAGACGAAAACTAAATAAATGAAAATCTTCTTAATGAAGGATGAATGCAAAAGAGATGTAAACAAACACTAAGAATGCAATTGTTGTTTCAAACACTTTGTAATGAAATCCCTCCAAAGGCGACAAGACATATGAGGTCAAACACAAAGAGGACTTCCAAAGCAAGAGATCAAAACAAGGTATTCATTCCCTTTTACATAAAACAATCATGGAAATAAGACATTTCAAATAATGAGCAATGTAATCTATGCTCATACAGTGAAAAGACCAGAAGGGAATGACACACTGGTGAAGGATTTAGGGAAAAAAACTCAATTTTCATACACCCTGAAATTGGCTCAACTTTGTCATTGACAACTAGCGCCAACTGGCGCGACTTTCTCACTGAAAACTAGCGCCAATTCCCAATTGGCGCGGGTTGCTAACTGACAACAAGCGCCAACGCCTAAAAATGAAAAAACAAATAATTTCTCCCAACCAAGACCAGACTCACCACTTCAAGCAGAATCTAAAACAAACCCAAAAGCAAAGTACTGACCAAAAGAAACTTCCGAACAAGGGTAAACCCTATCACCTACAGGAGATGGCGCGACTGTTTGGCTGTAATCCGCGCCACACAGGGTATGGCTCGAGTGATGACTGGCAACCTGCGCCAACTGGCGTGACTGTCAGGGCTAAACTCGTGCCAATCAAGCCAACTATGAAAAGGTGAAAAATCGGAAAAGCAGAGGTTAGATTTGATCCTCTGGGGCTGAACCAAAAGCCAAACACAAGAATAGCCAGCCAAAAGAGCCGATCAAGAAAGCAGAATCGAGAAACAACTGAAAAGACGAGACAATACTCCAAGTTTTCAGTTCATAAACTAAACCAGATATTGACTGAAGCAACTTTGATCTACTTCGCTAATACAGAGCAATAGCGTTTCGAAGGCTATCTGGCTAACTTCAGGCTCCGTCTGTAGCTAATAAAGCAGAACAACAACAAGCTAGACTATCCCCAGCGGAGTCGCCAATTTTTTGTGGAGGTAAATCCCCTCTGTGGACAGAGGCGATCCCTACTAGCCCAGACCGGGTCTAGCAAAAATCGTTCACGCTATAGTGCAGGTTCCTAATTACAAATAAACCAACTAGCGATGTAGGCTTACCTGGAATCCAACGTTGTTGCTTGTGGAAGAGGTAACGCTCTCGTTCCTTAGCTTTGGCAGATCACAATCCCCACGATCTCCGTGATAGGACACCTGCACGCGCAAGAAACAAAACAAACGCAAGCGTAAAATCCAGTAGATGCAACTATATGTCAATCAGAAAGGACATAACTCATCATCATAAACAACAACAAGAGTGGAACCATAACCAATAGTCGCTTATTATTAATCAATCAAATAAGAATACAACCATAGTTCTGATGCTGAATTCTCCTTCGGCAGGTCGCCAGCAGAACACGTCTCGAAAGCCTGTCAAGGATGGGACAAACCTCTCTCTTCGGATCTTGACAATAGTCTCCTTGCTTGGATTCGGCCTTAAGGGAATTATGGAGGCTCTTGCAGCATAAGGCTCTTGGGAATTTGGAAACTTGAAGACTAGCTTGCAATGGAGATGGGCAAGCTTTTATAGATGGAGGAAGGGGAGTTGGGATCCCTATAATCATGGGATTGGCCCTATCCTCAAGGAAGCTTCCATGAGAGGTGGCAAACCACTTCCTCTACATGGAAATCCAGGGCCAAACCTCCCAACTCAAGATAGGTACCAGTTCATGAATTGGTTAGGATAAAACTTCCGCCATTTATTTTTAAAAAACACTCCTTAAATTGGCTGGCGCGAGTGCGACTCTGGGACAGAGCGCCAATTGGCGCGACCTCTTTGAAGGATTTTCCCCATTGGCGCGGGCACTGAACTGTCTACTCGCGCCAATGCAAAAAGGGCCATTTTTAGGGTTTTTCACAAGGATGTGTCTTCAGGGAAATGAAAGCTCTTGTTCAGAGGGATGTCATGAAAGGGATTTCAAGCCATGTCACTACTCACAGGTCACGGAATAAGCCCTCCAATGTGCGGGACGGGGATTGCAGGTGACCCACCGAAGGAGAATTCAGCGTCAAAACTATGATTGTATTCTTCTTTGATTGATTAATAATAAACGACTATTGGTTATGGTTCCACTCTTGTTGTTGTTTATGATGATGAGTTATGTCCTTTCTGACTGACATATAGTTTCATTTGTTGGATTTTATGCTTGCGTTTGTTTTGTTTCTTGCACGTGCAGGTGTCCATCACGGAGATCGTGGGGATCGTGATCTGCCAAAGCTAAGGAACGAGAGCGCTACCTCTTCTACAAGAAACAACGTTGGATTCCAGGTAAGCCTACATCGCAAGTTGGTTTATTTGCAATTAGGAACCTGCACTATAGCATGAACGATTGTTGCTAGACCCGGTCTGGGCTAGTAGGGATTGCCTCTGTCCGTAGAGGGGATTTACCTCCACAACAAATTGGCGACTCCACTCGGGAACTGTCATGAATACCGCATATATGGAGACTGTCATGTATGCATGTTATGAAAGTTGCAAACAAATTCTATATATGCACAACTTATGTGTATCTGCATATATGAAAGTTGCACATATACAGAAGATATTCACATATATAGAAGTTATTCACATATATGGGTCATTCTGGCTGGACACAAATCTATGTAACTGCAACCCTGGTTATGCATGATTCATTTCTAATCTCTAATTGAAAATTCACAAACATCATGCTTACAAGCATGGTTTGCAGTGTAGATTCCTCGTAGGTGTTGGCCCAGATACTTTATTCTTCATACCTTTATGAGATGGCACAAAACATCCTTTATCACCATGCCTGCAAATACAAGAGTAATATTAGATGTTGGTCACATTATGTCAGATGGAAAATAATTTACACACTTAAATGTTAAGACCTAACGACATTTTTAAAGGGGACCATATAGGCGTGTTCCAAATGATGTCATGAATACCGAATAATACTAATGCCAGTGAATTTTAAAGGTGTGATGAAAGAATGAGCTTATGTGGCTTAGAGGATTTAATCTTGGGTATGTGAACAATACTTCCTCCAATGAATCAAATCCCCTTTAACATGTGAAGTAGCTCAAATTCAATAGTGACTAGGAAATAGTCGTGCCTATCACCAAAATTATGATTGCTTCTTAGAGAGAGAGAGGAGGTCAACATTATGACAGGGAGATCATGAAAATTCCTCCAACCCTAGTGTAGTCATAAAAATATAACCCAATAATGCCAATAGTATAATGAGAGAATAAATAAGGAGCTCCAAAACTAAGCTGACAAAAGGTTGTGAATTGCTCCTCAAAATCCTTTTTATCATTGAGGCTTCCATTTTCTTCAATTTACTCTATTTTCCTTCAATTACCTCCTCATGCAATCTAACCTTTCACCTTCCTTTTCTCCTATTTTCCTTTATTTCATAAAACAACTCCCCAAAATCAATTCCTTTCAATGCAAGAAGCCATTTGTATATGCAAGCACTTATTTATATGCATATAGATATGCAAACAAATATAGAGAAATTAAATTTTATAAATGTGTCTTGGAATTTTGTAATTGCACAAAGATATATCAACATGCATATCTATAAATGTTCTCCTACTACTTCAAGTTTTTATAGGTACTCTATACATGGGAAAGTGGGATGAAATTATGGATTTGGACAGTGAAGACCCAGAAGATATGATAGAATTTTCTGCTAAATATCTAACATGGAATGAAATTGAAGGGGATAAAATAGTTATTATTCCTTATAGTTGACTGGAAGATTTTATAAATGGAGAGCAATCATATGAAGATGCTCCCACCCAATTTGTTGTTAGTACAACTCGATCTAAAAATATGGAGGATGTTATATGTGCTCACATTAACACATATATCGAATATACCATGTGAGTCTTTATTTGTTTAATTAATTAGATACATCCAATTCAAGTTCAAATTAATTCAAAATGCGTAGACATGTTTTCTAATTTCTTATAATTGTTATTATTTAGTTATTGGTGTTCATATGGTCTCGAGTCAACATGTAGGTATAGACGTGATGATATTACAAATAATCCAAAAGAATCAACAACAAAAAAACACAGTCCACATGAAAGCATAAAAGTTGGTTGTAGATGTCACTTCATCATGCATCATATTTATGTGTGTCCAAATAATGCTATTGTAGCATACACTGAGTGTAGGCATTTTGATAAATACAGTGCTTTCTGTCATGGAAAGAGTTTAGTGGGAAGACCTCAAATGTTCCAGTATGCACCACATATATCCTTTGATTTACGAGCTAGTGTGAAAACTAAGGTTGAAGATGGTTTTAATGTCACAATGGTTTGGGACAAATTAATCTCTAATGTGGAGAACCAATCTGGTGAGTTATTCACAAAGGTGGGTCGAGACACTTTAATGACAAGGATGGATATTTCTAACATTTACAATGATATTAGACAAAAAGAATATATGAAGGATGAGATTTATATAACAAGTGTCGAGTGTTGGTACAATGAGTTTCCAGATAGTTTCTTTTTTCTATCAAAAACAAGATATTGTGCAAAACATACCATTTATTATAGGAATACAAACACATTGGATGTGTTCCATGATGGTGACACATTCACACAACAATGTTATGTCAATGGACTCTACATTTAGTACAAAAATGTATGGGGTGCTTATTATCAATATTTTGATTCCTATAGTGATCAAAAGGAAGTCTTTTTTGTTGAACATAATACTTATAATAAGGTGTTTTGAATATAGTATCGACTTTATACCTTATTGGTATTTGACAAACATCATAATGGTGTCCCAATGGCTTGGGTTATTTCTTCACGCAATACCAAAAGTGATATTAAAAAATGGTTGGCATATTTATTTGCAATGGGGATGAAAGAGCATCTAGATTGGAATTTAAAAGCATTTGTCACAGATGATGTCACTGCTGAGATTCAAGCATTAAGGTATCATATTTTTTTTTTACAAAATAAACATGAAAAATGTATTTCATTCATAATTTAATCTATTCTAACGTTGTACCATTCAGGTGTCTAACTAATTCCTCCATATTATTATATGTATGGCACATCCATTGAGAATGGGTAAAAAATGTTGGAAACAAAGTTAAAGGCAAAGAAAACAATGTCTACATTTTATGTGCTTTAGGGAAAATCATGCACTCATGCAAGGATGATGAGTCAGTATGAAAAGTTATTGTGGGAATATTTTACGAATTTAGTGAAGAGGAACATTTTTTGAAATATTTTGACACCACTTGGCTATCTAATGATAAAATATGTAAGTGTTATGCAACGTCATATCATGACTATTACTCTGCAATTGAATGTTTTTATTCATTACCTTTTAGTTGATAATAACTTTTAGTGAAATTACCTTTTCTAGATATGTGAGAAAAATCTTATCAGAATTTTCCACATTCTAATCAAGACACGAACAACGCAATTGAGTTTTACCACATACATCTAAAATATAGGTACTTATATGAGGCAAATAATGGATGCCACAAACGTGTGGATTGGCTAATATTTGTGTTGAAAAAAGTTGAACTATATTATATTCACAATCAACGTTTAAAAGAAGTAGGAGTTATAATGCCTACAAAGTGTAAGAAACAAGATACCCTCTCAAAGTCTAGAGAAATTCAGATACAAGATGAAGATTGTGTGCATGACCCCAAGAGTATAAATGAATTTATGGTTCGTAGCCAAAATAAGGATACTCCTCATACTTGGTATAATGTCATATACACAGGGTCTGAGTTTAACTTTTGTAGTTGTGATTGGGCATTGAATGGAAATGTTTGTAAGCATATCTTCAAAGTTCAAATGTAGGCTGGTCAACACGGTTTGGACTTTAACATGTTGTCAAAATTTTCTAGTCCAATTACCGAAAGTCATAGATTTTTAGTTGATTTAAATCAAGAAGGTACAATGAGCCCGCTTCCTGAAGACCACTCAAGCATTCACCATGTACCTATTTTATCAGAATCTATTGATTTTTCAACTACGCCATTGAACAATTCAATCTCTGATATTGATAGATTAAAAGTTGTATGTGAATGAATCATCAAAATTCATATTTTGAGCAGGAATCACGTTTTTCATGTATTTGTCATTTTTCGTGTAGGAGGGTCCATCGAAAGTATGCAACATGCGTACTCCTTGGATGATGAATTAAATTTTGCATCCAATGAGTACTACCGCTCGAAATTTGAGTAAAAAATTTGGGAGATAAGTTGAAAAAGTAGTTTTATTATTTTATTGTTTTTTAATATTTTTACATTTTTACTTAAAAAATGGTGAATCATCCCCCATGGTTGACATCATCATCTTGAATCCTATTGGTTCTTATAAAGTTTATTTTTGTTGTACATTTTTCTTAGGAGGCCCATTTTAGACCTCAAAATTCCCCTAATGAGAAATTCAAGGAAGGAGAAAACACAATTTGAAAAGGTTGGGCGAATTCGCTCAAAGTCAAGGAAGAACATGGACAAGCAAATAAAAGTAATTTCTTGAAAAGAACATAGAAATATTGAGGGATCTACATTTCACAATGAACAAAGGGATGTTCGACAATTAATTTCAGATGATATTTTCAAGGGTTCAACAGGTACGCATTTATAAATTATTATTGTTTATCTATATAATTGAATGAGTGTTTATCTAATTAAATATTTAGTGCTTGATGTCATGCAATCAACTAGTACTTTTTTTTTTAACGGTTTCTGATAAAATCTCAATCAAATAATGTAGAAATTCTAGAAATTAGCACAAACATGTAGGCACACCCATTTATTATAGGTTTGAACATGTGAACTTTGATGAAAGGTAAAATTAATATCAAAGTTAATAATTTCAGTGGAGGGATAAAATAATCATGGACAAATGTCAAATTCTTCTAACCACGTTTACATAATGATAGTTGCGAAAAACGTTACTTATTTTCTAATCTTAAATTCATATATGGGTTCGACTGATCTTATACTCATAATATGTGGGAATTATTTTTTTCTTAGTAATATTCATATTTTTTTTAGCAATGCTAAATCTTTTTCTTTGTTAATGTTTTTATTGTCATTCTGTTTTGGACAATGAAGATGAGCAAAGGTTGATGTTTGTGATAGGGGAGCCAGAATATACTTAGAAGAGATTAACTTTAGAGGCTTATGAGCCATTTTACAAAATATTTTTGTGAAACAAAATATCCAATGAAATGTAATGAACTATTTTTTGAAATGAAATGAAGTATTTTTCCAATGAAATGTAATGAAACGCCGACCATTTTTTTATGATACTGTGGATAATCCTGATTCTGCAATTAACAAAAACCACAAAAGTTTAAAAACCATAAATGTAATGAACTATTCTTAGAGGAGACGTAGTTCTAAAATTCAGTTCTTATACTAAATATTGGTGTACTTTTAATGTCAAATGATGATATATGCACTAGTTTACTATGATTTGTTCTTTGGTTTACTATGATTTTTTTTTTTAATAGGTGAAGTATTATATAAATGGTTTGCTATCTATTTAAGGCAAATAGGAAATCCATTTCATGTATTTTTTTGTTATTAAGCAATTATATGATGAAAATTACTGCTTATTTTCAACAGATATGTAAGATATTCCCCTTTTCCCCCTAAAATATCAATATCAATATAATCTATTTTAGTTGTGATTACTTTATATATTTCTTTTATATAGTAACTTAATATAAAATTATAATAAAAAATTATTTAGTATTAATATTAATTATTGGTTTCGTGAAGTAAAGTTACATTAAGATAAATAAAATAATAACTACATAAAAAAGGTAATAATGGAAATATATATATATATATATATATATATATATATATATATATATATTTCAATGTCAGCTATAAACAAAATTCTTCAATGTCCATAACATAATTAGATAAATGTAACTGGTAACAAGTTTTAATTTCATCGAGTAAAAAAAAATTAATTTCATCCATATGTGGTACTTCTTTTTAGTAGAAAGAAGATGTGTAAATCCTTCACATTAACATAGAGATTGTACAATATCTAAAATGTAATTGATGTTTTTTTAGTAGAAGGAAGATGTGTAAATCCTTCACATTAACATGGAGATTGTACAATATCTAAAATGTAATTGATGTTACATCCAACCATGAATGAGAGGTGTAAAACTTTAAAACTTTAATTATAATCAATAATGATCAATATTATAAGATTATTTTATATTCTAGAGATAAAAACAATTTTCATGTACTAACATTTAGATTTAAATTAACAATTATTAATACTTTATATATATATATAAATTAAAAAAAAAAAACGTATCTAACAAAATATACATCTTAGATCTAAGACTTTTGTGATCCATAATGTAGATAAATGTCACATCATTATGATTTGGTGAACTTTTGGAACCAACTAATGTGGTTCATCCTAGACAAGGTGAAAAAGCAAGCTAATTAATCTTCACGAATAAATAGTATGGATGCACATTGCCTCGAGATAAACATTAAAAAATAGCCCTTAGTGAATTAGTTATTAATGAAATAATATTCAAATTAGTTGTTAGGAAATCTCTATTAAATTTTTTTATTTATTAAATAAGTTAATTTTAATATATAATTTTCAAATAATACCAAATTTTTTTAGTTACAATTAATTAATTAATTAATTTATAAATATTCCCGATTGGGGTGATGTATCGGACATGTTATGAAAATGGAGTAAAAAGTGAAAAATTGAAAGGTACTACCAAAATATATATATATATATATATATATATATATATATATATATAAAGGAGTTGTTACTAGGTAATCTATTTTAAAAAGATACAAATTTTATTATCTATTTCCTATAATAATTCATAAATATATGCTAAAAGGTTAACCGGGATTACAAATTATTATTTATAAAGGTTAAGAAAGTTATAAAATAGTAGTTATTAGAAATATATATATTTTTAACCATATAAATTAATGGAACGAAGAAAGTCAAAGGAGAGTTTACAGTATGATCAAAATATAATAAATTAATAAAGATGTTATAAATTAATAAAGAAGCTAGGAGTTTATTTGAAAATTTTATTAATAATAAAGATATAGGTTTATGATTAAAGAATATTAATAATAACCAAAGAAGTTTCTAGGGTTTATTATGAAAATAAAGAAGAAAATTAGAAATAGAGGAGAACTTTAAATAAAACCAGGAAATAAACTCAAAGACCTAATTCAATAAGAACCCAAGCTAGAGGGGAGAATCCATCTCTTACACAATTTCTAATCATCATCCATGTTGAGATTCCTAGCATGCCTCTCAATCTCAATAGCCTCTCTAAGCTTCATATGGTGGAAGTGATCAACCTTACAAATGACTCAAAAATTAAACTTCATTAAATTATTTGTAGGCCTTGAAGCTATTGGCTTCTAAGTTTTCTTCATGATTCCCTATCACAAACATCTACACATTGTCAAATGGTTGACTACATCATCCATAAAATCTACAATCTCATAAAAAAACTATAAAGGTAGAGTTTAATTTTTAATTAAATTTTAAAAATAACACTCTCGTCTCTACTCAAATTTCAAAATTTTTATTACATTTTTCTATATTATATTTTAAGATTTTCTTTTAAATTTAAAATAACAAATGATTATAATTTTTTTTTTTTTTATATATAATATTTCAAAAATAAAACCATGTCCGTATACAAGTCTTTCATTTAAATATGACCAAAAATTAATTAAAATTCCATAATCATTATGATCAATAAATTGTTAAGATGTTTTTAAAAAATTTAAACCATTTATATTAATATATTAATGGATACAAAAGGAGATATTATTTAGAATACATACAATTTTGCTTATATATAATATTTGAATTGAATTCAAATTAATAACATATTCGAAATTTTATATTAATTTGTTAATGGTAAGTTATATATAATTATATAAATTTTATTACAAATTTTAGATATATAATATTAAAACGATAAAAAATAATTATTATATATAATAATTTCATAGAAATTTATATAAATTAATATTAAAACTTTATAAATTAAAATTAAAACTTTACCAATAAAATTATTAAAATATTGAAAAAAACAAAAACAAAAAATTATACTAATTTTTTATTTTAAATTTAAAAGTAAATTTTAAAATATAATATAAAAAAATTTAATAAAAAATTATAAATTTGAGTATAGAAAAGAGTGTTATTTTTAAAATTTAATTAAAAATGAATTTCCACCTCAATTTTTTTTATGAGAGTGTATATTTTTAGGCCCATAGGTCTTTTCTTTTAAATCAATACACTTGATTTTTCGTCAATCTTTCTTCTTTCCAAGTGACACATATACACACATTTTTTAAGTCATTGTTAAATTTAAATTTGAAGATTTTACTGAATAAATATTATTGAAATTTAAAATAGTAATTACTATTTAGTAAGAAATAGTAAATTTAGTAAATACTGTGCAAAATTAAATAGTTATTTAAAATATAAACAAAGACACTTCATAATCTCTTTTAAACTTTATTTGAATATAAATTTAAGTAATCGATTTTTTAGAAAACGAAAAAGAATGTTACTTCGGATTCCTTTTTAAACTTGAATAGGATAATTAGTTCTCACCCTTACTAGCTGGAGTTCAACATCCAACGTGATCAACACGTCTCATGAAGATCTAAGCTTGGGGACCGAATGGATGCTCCAAATCCCTATCGATTTGAGAAAGAACATGTCGGCCCTCTTCTCAGAATAATCGCTACGTTCAATTTTATTGTTGGCTATTTTTCTCACTACGTCAGGTATAAAAAAGGCGAAATAAGGAATGGCATGTGTTGAACAGAGCAACATTGTGGTTTGAGCGTCTGCTTATAATGCGAATTTCAATATTTCTGGGCAGTGGACTGTCATTGTGGATGGCACCTTGGTAGGAAGAGGAGGGGGAGTGGAGCGGAGCGAAGGGTGACAGAAAAAAACTGAAACAAAGAAACAAAAGAGGGCGGAATCCGTCGAGCTTCTGCCATTGTTAATATTCTTTATAAAAAAATTCTTTAGATTACGAATTGGGGCTTTTATTAGACAAAGAGATATCGTTATCATCAGTGATGGTAGCAACAATAGCGCCACAGTTTCCACCACTGGCTTCACTTTATGTTGGGGATCTCGACCTTGATGTCGCAGACAGTGAGCTTGCCGAATTCTTCCTTCCTGTGGGAACGGTGACATCAGTACGAGTCCGCCGCGATAGCATGACCCAGCGCTCCCTTGGCTATGGATATGTCAATTTTATTAACCCTACAGATGGTTAGTTTTCTTCTTTCTTCATTTTCTTTTCATTCTTGTTGAATTGATTGATTAATTAGTGTGTTTCTTCTATGTCTCTATAGCTACGCAGGACATTGAACTTTTGAATTACAAGGAATTGTGGTTTTATCTACGAAGCTGTTAATTAAATAGCTTTATATTTTTTTTCAAAATCATTTAAGTTTCATAGATATCTGCAATTGTTCAATATGTTAACCCTGGATGTTTAATTTATTGTATTGAGTCGCATAAATGCTAGGACCGTATCTGCAACCATCAATAATTTATTAATTTTGTTTTCACACACAGAAACGCTAAACCCTTATATACTAAACCCCTCACTTGCTTTCAGTGATGTGTTGGCACACGGAAATATGAGGCTTCACCTGCATTTAATCTTGTATAGTTACATATAAATGCAAAATGCTCACCTGCGACATTAGGCATGCAACACTGCAAAACCTATAGCAATTCATGCACATCCATTTATTGTCAATAGTGTTTTTTCGACACACTGAATGTGAATCCCTAGCTTATTGTTCTACCATGCTTAATCAATCTATTTTTGTTGACTCAAAGATGCAAAACCCTTTTCAGCGTTGTTAGAGATACAAATCTTGACCAATCCCTGATCATTGTGTGTACTCGTTTTTCTAGAGAACTGAAATGCAAAGTCCTAAACTCTTAGTCTTGCTTTTTTGAAAAACCGTCAGCAGGGAAATGCTATCTTGTTTGCAATACTAGTTCTTGTAATTGCCTATCTTGAAGTAATGTCGACTTTGACTTACTGTGTAAAATTAATGATAGTAAAATTAAATAGCTATTTTACTAAAATTTAGTCTTATATAGTTATTTTACCAGTAAATTTACTAAATAGTAAGTAGGAAATATTATTGATTCAAACGCGATTTAAGTATGATTCAGTAATATTTCAAGAATTCGGCCTTCTTAATTTCTTGTTATTTCATTCATAAATTTACAACACGCAAGGATTATGCTTTTACAGTATTGTGAATCTCAGATTTTGTTCTGAGTTGGTCTTTGTCTTTGTTGTGAAATGCCATTGCTTGGTTTTTTTCGCAGTAGGGTTTTGCTTTAAATTTTTTACTGCGATCTAGCGTAAGGGTGCTGATCTTTGGTTTTAAATCTGAGATACACTAGGATAGGAGTCGTTGATGAGATATTGATGGGTATTAGGGATCTTTGTTATCAGTCATATTGCTAACAGTTTGTTGATCATAGCCAGCTGATATATTATATCATAATTATGGTGCTTATTTGTTATTTGAAGGCCTGTAATATATGACCTACTGCTGAGAGCACTTAGCATCTGTTTTTATTTTTTTGATCATAGCGAGCTGATATTTTATATCATAATTATAGTGCTTATTTTTTGTTTGAAGGCCTGTAATATATGACCGACTGCTAAGAGCACTTAGCATCTATTTTTGTTAGTGTTTATCTGTGAATTTTTATAGTTATAAAGAAGAATCCTCTCAATTTTTGTCCATTCCTATTGCAGAATATTGGCATTAAAATTTACTGAAAAATTCACCCCATTTTTCTGTACAAATTTAATTCGTTTGTAAATTGGTATTGCATTGAAGCTTCCATTGATTTTTTACTGTGGTTTGTTGTAAACACTTTAGTAACAAATGCTCTAAATGAAATCCAAGCTGAGGCCTTTGCAATAGAATGGAATTCCAATTACTCTGCAAGTTGGGATTGGGATTTTTTTCTATTATATTGTAATTGAATTTCCACGAATCTTTCTACAAGTTGAGTTTTTTCCCATTACACTCTAATTAAATTTTAGTTAGTCTTTCTGCAAGTTGGGATAATTATATTAATTGAATCCCATATCTTGTTGCTATATTGTTATGATAAAACTTATTTTTTATTGCAATGTATGATCCGGATTTATGAAAGAAGCTATACTTATATATGAATTCAATGTCTTTGCCTAGTGATTTGATTCCTAGATGTCTATTTTCTACCTTTTTGAATTTGAACTTTTAACCTTTTACAAGAAAGCCTGCATTCTTAACTATTAGAACCACTCAATATGCATAAATGGATCCTTGACACACTCAATTTTTGTAAATTAAAATATCATCTCAACATTTTTGATTTAAAAATCCTATCGACCTCTCTTTGCACCTTTTGGGGCAACTGCTAGTATAGATAATGGAGTCAACCATTTGACAATGTGTAGATGTTTGTGATAGGGAAGCAAGTAGAAAACTTAGAAGTGAATAGCTTCATGTCCTACAAATAATTTTACAAAGTTAAAATGTCCTTTTCTTTTAACAAATTTCAAATGAAAAAATGTGGGCTTGGCACCATTTTTGGAAAAAGAAGTGATTATATTATTGAAAAATAAAGTTGAATTTGGATTTCTTATTTGTTGAGACAAATTAGTTATTAATGAATACATATTGCATGAGTTTTGGTTTATTTCTGGAGAGATCAAACCCATTATAGCAATGGTTTAGTGGATGACTGAGTCATAGTGTAATTTTTTTTTTCTTTTTCTTGTAGGCTATATCCTTGGATTCTAGTGTTAAATCCAAAGAGGGCATACTCGAGTATAAAACTATAGTTTATGCTCATTTATGCTCTTAATGTTTTAAAAAATAATTACTACTATATAAAATTTATAAATTTATAGTAAAATATTATACATTAATGTATTCATATTTATTTATTAATTTTGAATATGGTTTAATATTTAAGTATTTATATTAAAGATAAACTACCAAAATTATTTTAAAATGATTCATCCTTATACATTGAAATAAAAAAATATAATAATAAACTTAATATAAACATGAAAATAATAAAAAAATCTATTTAATAGAAGTTTTAAGGTGAAATTAAATCCATATGAAATTTCTAAAGATGATAATTTCTTTTATTTAAACACTTTTGAAAACAATGAATATATATATATATAGTTTACAGTCAAATCAATAAAAAAGGATAGTTTTTCTTCTTTATAATCATAATTATAAGAATAATTTTTTATTTTTTTTCTAATTTAGTCTACTTATATTATATTATACACGGAAAAACATTACAATGCTCTTCCTCCGAATTTTGAAAGCCAATTCCGGAGGGAAGTGTCAAAATCTTAATAGCAAATAAGGATTGCCCCAGATGGGGAAACCAGTCCACAAGTAGCGAGTATTAAAATTTTCCCAGAATGGGAAACCAACATTTCTAGTTTTGAGACTAAAACTGAAACATAACAGAGAAAAGTTCCAAAACATATGCAAACTAGATAACGCCATAAGATAGCTAGAGTAAGAGGTGAGCACCCAGCAATTTGACTTAAGGTAGGCCGTCATTCTTCTCAGGAGGATTGGGAGTTTCTTCCACAATTCTGGAAACATAAAGAGACTCGTCACTCTCCTTGTTCGGAGTGTGGGCAGAAGTTAGAGGCAGAAGAAGCACTTGGGTTGCTGGCAAGTTGGAGGAGGCTGCATGTAAGTTGGTTCCGTCATCCTTGCTGTCCTCATTGTTGCTTGAGTCATGACCGCTGCGAGAACCCGAGCCACTATTGGAGCGATGACTATTGCTGGAAGCACTCTGCACAGGCAGGGCTTTCATCTTGCAGGGAATGGAGACAAGCTCGGACTAAATAGTGGATTTACGCGGGTGCTTCTTGGGTCGAAGGCCAGAAGATTCAGGCGGGGAAACATGGATATGAAGGGAAAATTGAACAGAGAGGTTGACAGGGTCGAGAATGCTCAGCTCATCCCAACCCACAGAGAGATTCACTTCCCTGATAATTTCCATTGACAATGGAGGTCTCGAGGGGAGGCCTTACCCACCTGCGCGTCGGCAGCGCATTTTGTGTCACCTAGGCATGACGTGCGAGGGACAGGAAGCACGAGACAAGGAGGGGAGGCTCTTCGAAGTAGGAGAGGAGCTACCACCACAAGACTTCGCAGAGGCACAACTGCACCAAGACTGAGAAGGGCCAAGAGCCGAGGGCGAAAAGGAAATGCAGGAGGCAAACAAAGAGAGCTAGATAGAGAGCCGAATGGAGGCCTAAGGAGCGTGGCGAGTAGAATTAATAGCCATTGAAGCAGGAAATATAGGCGTTAATGCACATCAGTTGAAGGACGTCGCATAAAAGATGGCTAGGAATGTAATTAAGGGAGCCATGCTCTTGCATTTATCAGTGGGCGAGCAACCGTGTGCAGGTACGTGGGGCGAACAGGTGCCCTGCCACATGGCACCCAAGTGGCCCAAGTTCTCACTGCTAAGCACTCGCATCCAGGGAATTATAAAAATATTTTATAATCTAAAGATAAAAACATTTTCCATCTACTAACATTTAATTTTAAATTAACAATTATTAACACTTTTTATGTAAACAAATGCGTTCAAACAAAATATGCATCTTTAAATACATATATTGTATATAATATTTCGTAAACAAAAGTCATACATTTTTTTGCATTGTTATCACTAGCTCTTGAATGACTCAATTGCTATCTTGAATATCATAAATTTCTACCCATCCACAGTGCAGAGAAATACCAGAAAAACATGTGACTAAACTATATATAATATTCTAAAGATTGACACCATTTTGAACAACATTTGTTATAAACCAATTTTCACTTTTAAACACACTAATAACATTCGAACCAACATTCAAAGCAAGTTTTGTTCAGAACTTTTGATGTTAAAAAATGATAAAAATATATGCCTAACTGGAGGGATCACTTGTAATATTACAC
Organism: Pinus albicaulis; assembly: GCA_034641835.2. NCBI lineage: Eukaryota > Viridiplantae > Streptophyta > Pinopsida > Pinales > Pinaceae > Pinus > Pinus albicaulis. The sequence goes on from JAXQQM020082587.1 coordinate 111,330, forward strand.
AAACAAAATCTCTTTATTCAAATATTTATGTATCTAAATAAAACTAGTTCCCATTAAACAAAATGTATCTTTCATGTTTTAGGTGCCAAATCTATTGGTATTCAAAACATTTAAAACTAAAAAATAACTATCTATTGAAACTTCCCTTATAGCCCCTTTATAGAAAAAACAATGACTAAAGTTCTAATATTGTAGCCCAAGTTATTTAAACTTGTTGGAATGATTAGACTTCAAAGTAGCGAACCTAGTGGGTTTAGTGAGAGCAATGCTAGTTGAGCATATATGCTCTATGTATTGTTTGTGTGACTTGAACCCACATGCTTTCAAGTCCTTTGGCGTGATTTTGGTCCTTTTACACATAGCCTCAACATTTATCCTTTTTGTTTTCTGTCAAAATTACAACTTTATTAATAAATATAAAAGTCCACAAATATATAATGAAAATATGGGGACCATGTAAGGAAAGCCAAAATACAATTCATTAACTAGCTATGCAGTTTCAAATTATAAAAAATAATGTTAATGTTATGGTATATAAATTACCTCTCTTAAATAATCTTGAAGTCGACATGAATGTCGCAATGGTTGAGGAGAATGTAATTTTTGTTGACTATCATTTCCATCATCATACATGTGCAAAGGTGTTTTGGGAGATGTATATTCATTACTCTGAACATTAGATTATATATATATGAGGAGAATGTGATTTTTGTTGACTATCATTTCCATCATCATACATGTGCAAATGTGTTTTGGGAGATGTATATTCATTACTCTGAACATTAGATTATATGTGTGTGTGTGTGTGTGTGTGTGTGTGTGACTCAAATAGAATTAAATGTAAAAATATGATAAAATATAATAGTATAAATGAATATAAACTTACTTTGCATTGTGACATTAGATGTGAAGATGGTTGTAACATTTGAACCATTTCATTTCCTTTCTTCTTAAGACTTTGACCATTTTTTGGGGTTTTCATTGATTGCATTGGTTCCAAAGGAAACCCCTAAACCATAAATAAGAAACAACACACACACACACACATATATATAGTCAAAACAAATCAAGGATAACAATATAAAATGCAAAACATCCATTTCTCATCCCATCATTATGGTAAAACATAATGATTTATATATTAATGTTTTTTGTGGAATAGGTTATATGGATTAAAAACATACTTGCACAATAACCCCTTGAAATCTAGGTGAGCGTCGTAATGGTTGGTAGCTTGAAGTTTGTTTATGTGAAGATCTCTCAAGAGAATTTTGTTGATTAGCCTATGCATATCAATAACAATGGGAAATTAGAATACAAATATAATAAATATAAATATAATTTAATGTTAAAATGTATAGAAAATTGATACATGCAAAAAAATGAACTCAACTGTGTTGTCATTGTTATTGTTAGTTTCATCAAAGTTTAATATATGGGTGTTCACATCTAATACTTCTTCCCCTACATCATCATGAACCTCATTCCTTAGTTTCCCTTTTAAAGCAATATCTATGTGCTTCATTGTGTCCAGACGTCTACGAGGTAGACTCTCATCCCAACAATGATTTTTTTCACAATTTTTTTGCTTTGAAGTATCATTGACCAATGTAGCAACTGACTGTGAAAACAACTTTCAATGAATTTAGTCCACAACATTAAATTTATATTATTAAAAAACATATGCAAATAAATACTAATAAATATTGCAACTTTATGTGAAAATAAATTTCAATGAATTTAGTCGAAAACAATAAATTTATATTATTAGAAAACACATGCAAATAAATGGTAATAAATTCTTACAACTGAAATAATTTCTTCATTGACAAATCTTTTATATGCTTGTTGACATAGCCTTGCATCTAAAGCATATTGTATTTTTGTATTTTTCATTTTAACTACACTTGTTGATTTGACAGCCCATTTAGCATTTGCATCTCTTACCTGACCTCTTTGAGGTGGAGGAATTGGTGGGGGATTTTGAATGATAGCACGATGGTGATTAAGGCCAAATAGTTTAGATCGACTCAAGATCCCAAGACAGCCACCAACAAGATAAGTGAACACTTGCTTGATGCCTTTGATAACTACATTCCATTCATGTCTATTTTTCTCCATTTTTAAAATTCCTTATAAATAAACATGTAAACAATAGGGTTGTTAAAACCATCATAAAAACACTTTAAATTGGGGAATACACATCTTACAAATACTTAAATATATTATTTTTCTCATATTTTAAAAAATTGAAATATAGAATATAACCATATACTAAACAAAATGCATAAATTTACCCTAAAATAATACATTGTGAGAATTTATGTATTCATTCATATACACAATTAAACCAAGTATATGATGTGTAATCATATACACAATTAAAGAAAATATATAATGTGTAATAGAAACTGAACTTTCAATCCAAATTCTATATTAAAACGAACCATATTTCCACCCCCTATGCATTAAAGGCGCTCGTAAGAAACTATTGTTAGTAGTTGTAGTTGATCAATAAAAAAGAGGGAGAACACTCTGTTTTTAGCCCACAGAAATCCCCATTTTATTGCTTTTCCAAGCAGCAAATATGCTCTGTCTCTCTGATTCATCGCTGTTACGGAAATCATAGCTTATTTTATTGTGTCATCACATGCTCTGCCTTGTTGGAATTAAATCGATGGGCTTGTATTTTCCCTATTCCAAAAATAGTTCACGGTAAAATAAAGGAGTCGAATTTGGCAGTAGATCAGGTCAAAAGAGAAGTTGAAAAATTCCCATGGCAGTGGATCAAGTCAAATTGACGTTTAGATACTGCGCAAATTGAAAGGTAATTGGTTAGCATAAAACAAAAATGCCAACAGAATTCATAAAATGCACAATTTTGTTTGGACCACGTACTGGTGTGGTGATAATTATTTGCAATGTTACTAGCCCCAAGGGTTATCTGAATCGGTTGAACCATCAGTCCAACATGTTGCTGACATTTAGGCAATATGTCACAGGTTCAATTCCAGTCAACTCCCTCACGGTTACTGGTTTCTATTATTGTTTTCAATTTCAGTCAACTCCCTCATGGTTACCGGTTTCTATTATTGCTGGAGGGGGATCCCATGGGGATTTTCATGGAGAACATGACTTGCGATTTTACCAAATTGTGCCAAAAATATGGTTTTTTCTATGATGTTCTTAAATGAGATGTGGAAAAATAAAGAATAAATAGAGGAAATTATGACTTTATTAAATCTCCTTGCGTACTTATGACATGGAGGGAAATTATGACTTTATTAAATCTCCTTGCGTACTTATGACATGGAGGGCCATGGCTATTCCTTTATTTGAAGAAAATTGAAGCTATTATTTCTACGAGACGATTCAAACCTACCAGGCCAAGTGTTCTGTGTGATTCTCCTTTGGATGAGCGTGAGATCCGCAACCTTCAGCCAAGCGTTCTGTGCGATTCTCCTTTGGATGGGCGTGAGATCCGTAGCTTGTGAACCGGTGTGAAGGCGGATGATCACCGAAATTGAAATTCACAGGCGCATTTCAGCAGCAGGACTTAATGCAGGCTAACTAGTGGTTGGAGAGTAAATGGAACTAAATAGCCATAGAAATTTCGCATTACTCCTCCGCAGTCTTTCCCATGTCAGACCAGTTAGCGCCACGTTCATCGCAGCTGACATGGCTTTCCGAAATTGGCTTCCCGAAATATTTGGTCTTCGCTGGAGGAAATATTCCAACATGACATGGCATGAATATCCTTCCATGGCTCAGGCGAAAGTACCTAGGCCAATCATTGGCTTAGTGACTTGTTTTTAATCTTTGCCTCCATGTAATACCCATCACCTCGTATACTTCTAACGAGGCCGAGAAAATAGGAAGAACTGATGCTTAAACATGGAAAACTATGTCTGGAATAAGTCTTCCATGGCGAAGACTTTGCAGAAGTTTCAATCGATGTTGACTTGAGCATTGTAGTGATCGGAGATTCTGCCAGTGAGTGATACTCTACCATTGAAGCTGAGCATTTCAATTTTCCCACGCTATTGTCAAGAACTTGACTCTTATACACTGTGGACCAAATATGAGGATGTCAAACCGAAAATCGAATTCAAGAAGGCAAAATGGAGCAGGGTCTTCTTAAAAAATAATTACTGTCAGAGTAGAAGTGACTCCTTAATTTCAAGAACAAAGGTCAATTTAATTCAATTCATGACCTAGTCATCTCTGCCAATTCACGTGGATCTTAGACAGACTTGAACGCATGCAGTCGCTGCATAACCAATTAATCCACGGAAAATTGTCCTTAGGATTCGTGATCCATGACTTTGGTGATTGTGTAACCTCCAGATCCTTGAAGCGCGGGTGAATTTCAACGCTGTTGTCGATGAGCCGAGATTCACAACTTTTTTTTTTTTTTTGGACACAACGTTGAATTCACCGTCCGAATAAAATTAGAAAAACGCTATGAATCTTGACGCCTGCTCACTTCCTGGCACGTCTGGAATTTTTGCGAAGTGGCACCAACGAATTAACACGATGGCATGTAATGGTGGATATCCTTTACCAATTTCACTACGACACAGATACTTTACACAGACTTTCAAATCACAGCAATTGAACGTTGTCTCTCACGCCCCCACCCTCGGCTAGCTAAAACAACCACACACAGATCATGATTAAAGCAACGCTGGTTGTGAAGATTCTAGTAGCAACCTCATATCGTTTCTATGTGTGCATCACACAACGACTTTAAAACAAACAGATCTCACAAAACCAGATTGTAGGTGCTTTAACAATCTATATCTTGCCTAAGATCTGAGCTTTATGGCTCTGATACCATATTAGAAATTTGAACGAGCAAGAAAGATTGCACACAAATCACATATTTTTTTTTGTTGATCACAAGACATACAAATATAAAAATTTGAAGGATTGAGAAAGATTGCAAACAAATCACATATTTCTTTTGTTGATTACAAGAGATACAAATATAAATGACATAACACAGTGACTTCTTCGACACATTTAGATCATGACACCAACTCATCTCTAACTCATACTATAAGAATCAACAGCTTCTAGAGTGTTCCCTAGAGACTCATAACCACAACTACACATGATATGGAAGCATTACTTCCAACATAAATATAGTTATAAAACTATTATTTTAATTTACATGGTAAAATGTATCCTAGTATACAACTACTATTTATATCTTATAAACATTAATGTGATAGAGAGTTTAGATATATCTCAAAAGTAATTAATATATTTTTTCTTTTTAATTTAATTAGAAAAATATTATAAAATTAAATTCAAATAAGATATATTCATTGTGAAACGAGAAATAGTTTGTAAACAAGTGGCCTTAATGAGCCATGGTAAAGTGAGTATAAATATCTACGATTGATTTTTTTTTTTTTAAATTGTAAGTCTATTGTAAATATTAAAGTTTTTCCATGTTTATTATTTTAATTTATAAACTAAAATAAATCTTAACTTATATTATAGTATTATTTTTGTTATTTTTAACTTTTTACATAAAATATCTGGAATTTATATTACTTTTAATTTTTATTAGTATTTATTATTTAATTGACATGTAAATATTTACAGATTAGTTTTTAAAATTGAACATATTAAAGTGACATTTAAAATGTTAACAAGCTTGTTTTCATTACATCTACCCTATACTACTTTGTATAAAAGTATTTATATTTATATAATTTATTTATTTTTATAAAAAAAAAATATACATAATTATGTATTGTAATTAAAAAATAGTTTAATCTTTATTATTTTTTAATATAAAATATTGAGAATGATCTTTGATATAGCTGCAGACAGGTTGAACGGTCCAAGTCTCCTTCCTTGAATCTTCCATTATTCAGTCAACATATATATTTGATTAATGTGCACGCAGGTTCTACGCTCCAAAATCTCAGTCCTTGAACCTTCCATTAGGGTCCTTCTAACATCTCTTTGGTATTTCTGCAGGCAGGTTGAACAGTCCAGTCTCATGCCTTGAATCTTCCATTATTGTCGGTCGACATTAATTTTTTTTTTTTTCCATTTATTTGGTGACATTAAATTTTGTCCCATTTATTTGGTGACATGGACTAACCGCATGTGGTAAATCTTTATTTGTAGCGATGAGATCGTTTACTACTAACACCTGCAGACAAATGGTATCCAAGTGTATTATTCAAAAAAACCCTACAGAAAAAACCCATCAACATTCAAAAAAAACCCACGGGGAAAACCCGTCCACATTTCCTGTGCAGGCAATCCCCATAAAAAGACACCCCGCAGGGAAGCCCTTCCCGATGTCTCGAAGTCTGATCTTTCTATTTGATTTTTTTTTATGCCATTAAGAGGTCAGACTAGTTATCATAAAATCATTATCGGACTAGAATATTGTGATTTTGCTGTTGTTGAATCCAGTCCAGAGTCCTTGTGCCTTCACTTCTAAGTCCTGTCTCATAAGATGCAACATTGATTACAATACTAGGGTAAAACAAACTTATAGTTTTGAATAATTTCTTTTACTGTGGCTCTGATTTTGTGCGGATATTCTGTGCATGGGTTTCTTGCAGAAAATCCTTACCTCTGCGAGTCAGACACCGAGCTGTGAATTGTAACACTACAAGAAGAAGGGTCATTTAGCCACACATTAGCACCACAATTTGTAAAGGATTTGAGAAATCTTTACTTTTCAAATAGTGGTGCAAAAGTGGTGATAATGTGGAGATACGCATGTGGTGCTATGTTTTCTGGTGCAAAAGTGGAGTTAATAAAAAATGTTAAATTTGATGTTAAATGCATATGTGGTATTCCATGGTGTATGGTGCAAACCACCAAAAACAAATCTGACGTGGATCAAGATATTGTGATGCAAAGCACCAAAACTAATTTTACAAAAATTAAAATTTTTTCATAAAATATCAAAATTATTATAATAATAATAAATTGTATATGGTGAAAAGCACCATAAAATAAAAAATGGTGCAAAAAAAATACATTTTTTTAATTATTATAATAAAATTGTATATGGTGCAAAGCACCATAAAATATGAAATGGTGCAAAAAAAAAATATCCTCCTTTATTTAGAAAGGTTATATATTGCATGTGGTGAGTATCCTGGGAAGAGTTTGATTTTATTATGAAAGAAAACATTTTGACCAGTTTCTTATGCTTAGATCCAATTACCATAAATATATTTAATTAATATCAAATGTATTAACACAATTGAAGTATCTCATAGTTACATCCAAAAATTTTAATTCATTGTGTATAATAAGACTATGGTATCTTCTTTTGTGCTTCGCTACATTATGGCAGGTATCATTTACAAGTAATGGGAGAATTTCTCCATTGAAACATTCACATGTTTCCAAGTTGATGGGCATAATAAATTTACATACATAATATCACTACTGATCATTTTGGTCAACATGGTATTGATCATGTAGATGAATCATTTCAATTTTTGAAAAATAAAATAAATAAATAAATAAAAGTTCTAAGAAATTTCATTTCAATTCCAAACCTCACAGAATTTTGTTTGAGTGAAAACTTCAAGATGACATGATATTTCAAAAACTTTTGTTTTTCTAATCTATTGAATATCTTTCTAGTTATGAAAAAATATATTAAATGAATATCTTTCACATTAAATGAATAATTACAAAGTAATAACAATATCTACGTATGTTAAAATTTTAAGTATATTATACAACAACCAAAACGATGAGTATATAAAAAGAGATAATTTAATTAAAGAAAATAAAAGTTATACATATGTTACAACATTGATTATCAAAAAATCACTTTTCATTTATTAATATAATGAAATGTCTTAGGTCTTGAAATTTGTTTATTATGAAATATGAAAAAAACGAAACTGATAATTTGTTTGAAATCATCTGTATTGCTCATCCTTAAAAGAAATTTTGTCGCCGCCTGCATGGAAAAATCATAAAAAGAAAATTATAAACATAAGTTTGTGAATAAAAATACATAAATGAAATAAACTGAGAAAAACACAAACAATAACATCAATTGAATTGAAATAAACCATAAAAAGTGTGTGCATTTAATGGTATTTCATAACTAAAGTATCCTATTGATTTAAAAAATAACTGAAGTGAACTAACCAAACATATGGTAATGTTGAAGCATGATTCAAAGTTCAGCTTCATCTTCTCTTTCATCATGTTGATCAGTTATTTAAAGCACATATAAGATAAGATCAACACAATTATAAATTGTATTAATTGAAACTTTCATTTGCATATACTTCTTTCATATTATAAAAATTTATCTAGAACAAAAAAATTATAGGTCAAAAAATACCTCATAATCTGTAATAGGATTAAATCCATCTTTAATCTTTTGATGAATGAGAGAAGATACACCATAGCATGAAGCAAAATCTTTGTCATCTTCAGACATTTTAATATTGAACACCTTCAACTATATTTTAAATAATAATGAAATAGTTATAAATTTGATTATATAAAAAAATAAATTTCCCTTGAAAAGCATAGTAGTGTATTAAGCTTACAATTTTTGCCTTTGCACATAACATGCCACCTTTCCCCAAACGATGCCGTGTGGACAACCTAGAGGCTCGTACAGTATGTGCATATTTGTCTTTTCCAACCAAAGTTCCATTTTTCCTTTTTTTTCTTAAGAGCAATCTCATCCAATAACTTCTTCCACTCTCCTTCTCCTATGAAGTGCGGCTTGACTACATTTTTGTTTCTTACCAATTCCCCTCTCAAAGCATTCCTGGTATTTTTAATATATTCAGCAACACTATGAAGAATTTGTTTTGGAGGTACAATTTCCGATACTTTATGAATAAGAGATAATAACTCATCCTTCTTAGATTTATCTATGAAATACACGTAGAAAGTAAATAATCCATATAAAAAATCTTAAGGTTTCTAGTATGATAGTAATGAAATTTAGGGAATGTAACACTGTGTACAATATATAATTTTTTTTAATATGAAACATGAAGCGTTAAGTATATAGTTTATACTACATAAATTAAGTATGCAATTTATGAAAAAACATAGTATATGTGTTTTACCTTGATGACGAAAATCTTTAGTAATTGTAGGGCCAAATAATCTCAATGCTTCATGGTGAAGTATGTCTCTCCATGTTCTCCCACCTTCATCATTTAACACTTGCCCTTTTTCATTTAACGTGATTGTGAATGGCATACCATTAGTTGCCTCTCCTTTAACATATTCATTTGGATGTTTTAAGAGAGGTTGAAAAGATGCACCAATAGATGGTATAGTTTGTTCATCTGATGGAGGAGATTGATTTTGTTGTCCATTGGTGTTAGTCTCTTCTTTGAGAACATTGATATTACTCCTGAACATTGTGATATAATATATTATTAATAATCATATGTTATGTAATTGCAACTCTAAAGTTTATAAGTAAAATATAAATGACTATTTACCTTAGTAGATCATCAACTGTTGTTTCTATATATGTTGCATTCTCTATGTCAGAGATAGTTGTTTTGTATGCTGCATGAATTGCATCTCTTATGACTGGATCAACATCAATGTTCATCAACCACTCTCTATATGATTGCAATCTATCAATTTCAAATCCAGTTTCAAGTGTAGGCTCCACATTATGGCAAGTATCAGTTACTACTGAGACATATACATCATCTGTAAAATCTAAATGGGAAGATGGAATTGTAGATATATTACTTCCGTTGGAAGGTATCTCATTAATACCTATGACTCTAGAAGGTGTGTCCCTCATAAATTCATTTAAACTCTTTGTCCGAATAGACTTTGTTCTTTTTCTTGTTCGCATATTGAATCAATAGACCTAATTCAATATTACACATTTCCCAAGTTAGAATGAGAAATGATTTAAATTCATCAATACACATTAATTCAATTCAAATATGATACACCCATGATTTCTACTCAGCATATTTAAAACCAATAGGATAAATCCATTATTGTTTCTTCTCCTCTGATGATTAAACAACAATGCCTCCTAAACCTATCTCAGTTGCTCTTAATGATTTCGTGAAATCATGGTGGTTTTTTTGGTATAGAAACAGGCTAAAATACCACCTGTGGCAGCACCCTCTTCAAGAAAGGATGAACATAAGATAAATGTCAAAATAGCATTCAAAGAGAGTGCCCAAATCTGATCTATAACAACAATCAAAGTTGCACCCTAGATCATCATCTACGCCACTGAAATAGCCCATGAAAAGAGTTGCAAATGCATCTAATAAAGTGCACTAGCTATGACTAACATTTTGTACATAAAAGCATGATGATGGTAAGGTAGGTACCCAAATGTTCAGAATCCTTCCAATGAACACAACAATGAGTTCGGAGTTCCCGAGTACGTGCAGCTTGACAGCTTAATGCCCACCTCAGATAGTAGTCACAGGCACAAAGAATTGAGCAGGACAACCTGGTCCGAGTGCAAGGCCCAATGGAAGCTTGCAGCTCCCACTATAGCTGCTACTATCTTGCAGTATATGTTTACTGTTGTGGCAGAATTGATGGTAGGTCACTTGGGGCAGTTCGAGTTGGATGCATTGGCTGCTAGCCTTGATGGCCGAGGCAGGGGTGTTGACCATTGTAAAATGGCTGATGATTTCATCTGGGGGCTAACTAGGGTTGAGGGGGCCTGGCTGTTGATACTGGGGAAGTGTGGGAGCAAAGCAGCCCCACATTTTTTCCATCCAAGGTTCCCCCACTTTCTTACCATCCAAGGTTGAAGGACAGAAATTCTGGAGAGAACCCTGATTGTTTGGCTGAATCTGGGGAGATAAACTGAGTTTAGTACCACGAGGAACTTTCAAAGCAGAACTAGCTCGGGTATTTAAATCATTTATGTCATGAAGTTTGAACAACGCTTGTAACATGACCTCTTCTTCTCCTAGAGCAGTTCCAGAGGTGGAGTGCTTGGTCTATCACAATTGAACTCTTGAGTCAAACCAACTCAATATCAAATCAGCAAATTTGGAGTTTCCTCTCATACACATTATGCATTTGGTGAGATTCCAAACATTTTTGCAATTATCCTATGATGGGAAACCATGAAATCTTATAATGTTGCCCAATATACCAAAATGTTAAACTCTAAATTTCCAAAAATGTTGTGAGAGTTGTGGACTATTCTATCCAAAAACAATGAGGGTTGAGGATAGTGCCTCCGAACGTTTCTTCGAGGGTTGTGAATTTAATCATCTGTTGGAGATTTTCTTAGGGATTGGTTTAACAGTATGTCCTTATGGATTCCCTGAGCTATTCGAAAGACATAGTATACCCCTATGGCTATCTCTTCTGAACTTCCACTTTGTAAGATCTGCAACTTTTCTGAAAGTGTATTCAAAACAATAGGCTAAAAACTTAAAAGGGATGTTGAACAAAAGAAATGGTTTAATGCCCATGATAGCCACCTTAGTGTATTGGACATTTGCAACTTCGTTGTGTATCAATGCCGTTACATTTATCTTGTTTTTGGTAAAATGCAAGTCACTGTGGCAGTTCTTTGGCTTTGTAGCCTTGCATGAGAAAAATGTATGTTGTTCCCATGTATAATTATGTAGGCTGCAATGTATTTTCATTATTATTTTTACCGAATATTCATAAAAATAACTTGTAATTTAATAAGACAAGTAAGCAATGCAAATCAGATTTACTGCAATAGGATTTCTGGTTTAGATTCAAAAATTTTCACATCCAATGCATGAGAGGTTGGATAAAATTAATGAGGTTCAAAGCACACAAGTTTATATATTTTTCAATCATTTTTCTCTATACCATGATACATAAAAATATGGATGCGGTATTACAATGATCAACAAGAAATCCATGGTACAAAAGGAAGTTGAGAAGACAGGAAAAAAGTGGAATCTTGGCAACATTAGGGTCTTGAAGAAAAACCAAAGTTTGTTTGGATAAAAAGGGTGCAAAATGGTGCCTGAAAATGGCATATTTCTAGAAAATTCATAGGATCATGTGGTAAGATATTTAAAGACGAAGGAGGTAATGCAATATCTTCTCGACCATATAGGATTTTCCAATATATCATCAATTATCTAGTAGAAATGAAGGTGTGTTCCATGAGGCCAATAGGGGCCAACTTGAAGTGATACTAGATGTCTAGGGGATGTGCACATGCTAAACAATATAATACTACTAGAACAACAAGCTAAGAAAACAAATTAGATATCTAATGCCTTAAGGAAGCAGATATGGGTCATAGTGTCTTACTGTCCAGCAGCTAGCCCATGAGAAAAGGGTGCCTAAAGGAGGCAGACATCATCTGTAGATGACCTAACTTGGAGAAAAAGGGAGTGCCTATAGGAAGGAAACATCACATATAGATGACGTAACCTAGAGAAAAAGGCAGGACCTAGAGGAGGCAAACACCAACTATAGGTCGGTTGACCTGGACAAAAAGGGTGCCTATAGGAGGGGGATTATCAAACATGGTGTCACAATCCTAGATAAGGGCAGTGCTAAACAAGTGGGTCACGACATAGGGAACATAAACCACAAGGTCAATCAATATGGAATTCTTACATTCAAAAAATACATTCATTAGCACAAACCCATTTAAACCCAGGTGTGATATGCACTTCCAGGTTGAGATATGCATCCTTGAGCTTTATAGCCTTGAGGTGCATATGAGACCTTAGTTTGAATGGGTCTCTGCTAGTTTCTATATTCAATATGCCCAATGAATTCTCTAAGTACAATGCACTGTTACACACACACAATTGGTGGACCATCCATACCCCCACCTAGGCTGTAGAATGCACCTCAATTATGTCAGTGCAATAAAAGAATAGGCCGGATCATGAAAGGTTCAGGTATGTGAAATTCGAATCACTCAACAAGAGCTCAGCAACATATTACAATCTGTTATACTGAACCAAAGAGGGCAGGGGCGAAATTTCTCATACACAGCTGAGTCTATTATTATACAGTATGTTAGAAATCCAATAAAAAAAATACAGTATTTGACACATGCCTCTGTGCTAGGACTGGAAAAGAATTATGAATGGCCAAGTTGACAGCGTTGTTAGCCCAATGAAAGAGATGATAAATTGATAGACGTTTTTAGCTCTTCAGCCTCCTGCAGGTAGTGCAGAAGCACAATGAAAAATTTTGATCATTGTCTGCTAAGGGTGACAATAATTATGAATGGCCAAGTTGAGGTTATGAATAGCTACATTTTTCATTGCTTAGTCAGTTTCAACTATCCCAACTATTTCTTCATTTTTAATCATCAACCTATCATTTCAAGGTTTAAATTTTATTTGATAGTACATAATGTTTACCTTGGTTATAAGTAGCTCTACGATCAGCCTGCTTCCTCTAACTCATCCTGAATGTAGCTATAGTCAGTTCGGATGTGGCTCTGGTAAGCTCGGTCCCTCTATGGTAGTTATTGTCAGATATGTGGTGCCAATTAAGTTAAATTTATTTTTTCAATTAAGTTTAATTTAAATCCAGATTAGTTAACAAGAAAATGATTTACCCATTTTAAGGATGCAATCAGCAAAGCCATATAAAACTTAATCCAACCTAAACACTCTGTAAACTATTTTTTTCCATCACTTCCATGACTATTTGGCTGAATCTAGGGAGCTAAGTTGAGTTTAGTATCCCGAGGAACTATTAAAGCAGAACTAGCTCAGGTAGGTAAAGCATTTATGTTATGAAGTTTGAACCACACTTGTAACATAGCATCTTCTTCTCCTAGAGCAGTTCCAGAGGTGGAGTGCTTGGTCTGTCACAATTGAACTCTTGAGTCAAACCAACTCAATATCAAATCAGAAAATTCGGAGTTTCCTCTCATGCACATTGTGCATTTGGTGAGATTCCAAACATTTTTGTAATTATCCTATGATGGGAAACCATGAATCCTTATAATATGTTTCCTAGTATAACAAAATGTTAAACTCTAAATTGACAAAAATGTTCTCAGAGTTGTGGACTGTTCTATCCAAAAACAATGAGGGTTGAGGATAGTGCCTTCGAAGGTTTCTTCGAGGGCTATGAATTTATTCATCTGTTGGAGTTTTTCTTAGGGATTGGTTTAACATTGTGTCCTTATGGCTTCCCTGAGCTATTTGAAATACAAAGAATATACCCCTATGGCTATCTCTTCTGAACTTCCACTATGTAAGATTTGCAATTTTTCTAAAAGTGTATTCAAAACAATAGGCTAAAAACTTAAAAGGGATGTTGAACATAAGAAATGGTTTAATGCCCATGATAGCCAACTTGGTGTATTGGAAATTTGCAACTTCGTCATGTATCAATGTCGTTACATTTATCTTTTTTTTGGTAAAAAACAAGTCACTGTGGCAGTTATTTGGCTTTGTAGCCTTGCATGAGACAACAAAGAAGATTGCATGGTAAAATAGCTCATCTCAAAGTAATTAGTTTCTATGGATAAAGGTCATGCGTTTACAGAGCATAAGAAAAATGATGGAGCAATCATCAGCCCATTCATCTTATTGCCACTATAGCTACTACTATCTTGCAGTACATGTTTATTGTTGTGGTGGAATTGATGGCAGGCCACTTGGGGAAGTTCGAGTTGGCTGCATTGGCCATTGCCTTAACTGTTGTTAGAGGATTGGCTTATGGAATCATGGTATGCTCTATTTTTTTTTCATATTGGTCCTCTTAAATCACCCCCCCCCAACCCATAAGGCATTGTTGATTTCGGAGTGCTTTCATACCCCATTTGTTTGCAAAAAACATAGAGGCACATTCCATGGCTAGACTGCAACTCTAATGAGAATTATAAAACCCAAATAAAATGTTAATGGAATCTATGCTTCCAAAGCTAATTTGGGTTTTTGTTAACTTAATATATTATTATGATTCTGGGAGTTTCATCATGGTAGCCTATGCTTGTATGTTTGGGATTTGACACATGCCTCTTCTCAAATGACAAGTTGTTCAATTAGCTATATTCCTCAAGTTATATTTTGGCCTAGATATTTTCCTTCCAGCCCCTATGAAAGTGATAATTTTGGGTAGTACCAGCTTTCTTTTTAGGCACAGACTAGTTGGTATTTACCAGCTAAAATGCACACCTAGAGCAGTTCCAGAGGTGGAGTATTTTCAATCATTCTGTGCTAGGACTGAAAAGTAATTATGAATGGCCAAGTTGAGGTGTCTGAAAACCATTTTCATCATAAATTCATCATGTCATGTAATCATTTGTCCACCTAATGTAATATCTTGGGTTACTTTGAAATGATGAATGTTAGGGTGCAGTGACACCAACATTTATAGTGTTATGGGTTTACTCTTGATTATTATATGTGAGACTTACTATAATCCTAATACCTCTTTGTCTCTATCTCTCTGCTCTGGTTTTGTCATTTAAACTTCACTCCTATCATACTCTTACTGTTATCTTTCTTCATGTCCTGTAAGTCTAGTCTCAGTGCAGATTGGAAAACTAGATCTCAATTGTATGTGGTTACCTCTATGTATCTGAAACTTATCAGGCATAAAATAATCTTGAAGATAGTCTCAAGATACAGAGGATTAACTCTAAAGTTAAAACATCTTCTATACAACTATCATAGGGACATTCTACTTGTAGTGAACAAACTGGACTGTTGTAATTGTCAATATCTCGGAATGTTCCTCATTTGAAGGCGGTACACTTGGTTCACAAATTTATGATCGATATATAGAGATGTAGCATTTATATTTCACATTGACCTGAACAACAGCATTTTTGGTGCCATTTTTTATAAAATGAAGCCAATAGAATCTACAAGATGGAGGATTTAATAGGACCAAAGATAGCCAAGAGAATCTACAAATGGAGGATTGCAACATTGCTAATGCTCTGGACCAGAATGTACTTGCAAGCAAGCATGATGGTAAAATTGTTTCTTCAGAGTCTGGTGTGACTTTGCTAGATTATACCACCTTGTTGGCCAATGAGTTAGAAGATGAGAATAGTGTAACCCAAAAAATCAAACTCTTATTACTTAAGCATCAAGAGGAAATAGAGGAGTTGAGACAAAAGCATGAATGGGTACTACAGGAATTTATAAATCAACTGCCACAGAAGGGTTTTACTGTGAAGTTTTTAAGGAACGGTTTGCCTTCGTCTTCCAATGATGCATGGAAATTTAATCTCCCACTACTTTGTACAAATGCATTCAATGATGGTACAAAAATGAGTGTGTATAATAGCAACAAATCAAGAATGAAACCATGGAAACAAGAACTGGAAAGGGGTTTGAATAAGTATAGCCAGCTTTTAAGACTAAGCATTAAATAATAGATGGCACAATTACTCACAAGGTAACCACAAGCAAGGCAAATCATACTATGATAAAATACTTATGCACTTGAGGAAAGCAATCAACACCAAATGGGAGGAGAGGATATAGAGGCCAAATGTCCCAAGAATTCAGAAGGTCACAATACAAGGATAGTTTGAGAGAGTCAAAACTAGAATAAAAACAAAAGGGTACTCAACGTATTATTAATCAAGAAAATTGAAACAAAACAAGAATGTTTTTTATCACAAGTAGTATTGGTCCATTGGATTCCATGTAAGTGCGCTGGAGACATCAATAGCAGGGTAAGGAGCAGTGAAAAGTCCCCCATGGTGATGATACTAACAATAATTCATGGGTACTTGGCTGCACTTGAACACTTTTCTGACAAAACAAACACAGAAAAATCAATTTAGGTTTTCCACCAAAGCATGGGTACTCCCATCAATGTTGGAGGAAGATGGACATCCATAAACGTTATTGGCAAGACTTACACCTTGCAAATGTTGTTGGCAAAAAGCAGACTCCCACAAATGCTGTAGGTGGAAGGCAGGCTCCACAAATGCTAATAGAAAAAGGTGGATGCCAGAAAATGATTTTGGCAGAAAACAAACTCCTGCAAATGTTTTTGACAGAAAGCAAAGGCCCTCTTTGTTATGAGTGACAATGTTGGACCCCAACAAATTCTCTTGTGGGAAGGTGGAAGCCTCACGAGTCACAACACATGCTGACATGCATGCTGAAGGCTGTTGACTCACAAATGTTTTTGGTGGAAGACTGAGGACCGACAACGTATGTATGCATGAGGTGGACTCCTAGAAATGTTGTTGGTGGAAGGAGTCCTGACCTGGAGTCTCCGTAAGGCTACATGTGGAAGGTGGAAGCCTGCAAGCAGAGAGAGGAACCCTGAAATTTTAACTATGTTGTTGCAGAGACTATCATATAGGATCATCGGCATGGTGTTGATCAACTGTTGATACCTATGCAAGCACAATCTCATCAATGACTACTTTTGATGGCAACCTTGTCAATGTTGATCCTGGTCGATTGAGCTCTTCAACACAACATGCCCTCCCTTGTTAACAGTTTTTCCATCAAAGTGTTGATGGCAATAGACATATGGAATCTTCAGTCTTTACACATTTCTTCTTCATCTAATGGGTCTTTCTATTTTACAATCAGTCGCTTTTATTGCTTCTTCCTCAAGTGTATTTTAGGAATAACATGCACTCTCTCCTTGCAGCCTTTTCCCTTGAAGTATAGGCTGTGGAGTAGATTTCAAACAGTCTACTGGTGCTTCTGTGATAATTTTCTAATTCCATCTTCTATGGGTCTACTACAAGAAGGGAACAAATATAATTTAGGTACAATACTCAACATTTCATTATCTTGAAAACAATGGATTATGGAGCCACTATACACTCTTTCCACCATATAAGGTGTGTTCCAAAATATTAGAAACATTTTTTACTTTGTTTTCAATGTCATGATCATTCATATTTTGGACTCCCCATTCATAATAATTTTTATTGATACCTTCAGCCATATCATCACAGTTAAATTCTTCACCATTGCCCTTAATTACACAAGGTCATTATTTTCATACAACAAGAAAAATTAGGCTTTGGTGTCCACACAAGCTTTGAATTCTGGTAGATGAATTTGATATCTTGCAGTACCTCATTAATGAATAAAATTAGGCCCTTTTGTTTAACATTCCCTTATAAACCCTTATTTAACATCCCCATTGATCCTAGTTCACTATATGAGCCAGAACTTGTAGTGGTTCCTAAGTTGGTCCTTAAATATAGCTCAACTTTAGGAAGCAACAACCGTCTTTTCAACAGAAATCAGACTCCCACAAATGCTGTATGTGGAAGGCAAGCTCCACAAATGCTAATAGAAAAAGGTGGATGCCAGAAAATGCTTTTGGCAGAAAACAAACTCCTGCAAATTTTTTTGACAGAAAGCAAAGGCCCTGTCTGTTATGAGTGACAACGTTGGACCCCAACAAATTCTCTTGTGGGAAGGTGGAAGCCTCACGAGTCACAACACATGCTGACATGCAAGCTGAAGGTTGTTGACTCACAAATGTTTTTGGTGGAAGACTATTTTTCCTAAGGATATTTAAAATAAAGAAGTGAGCCAGCTAATTCACAACACAAATTCCACCTGCCATGATGCTTCTGAGGACAACCATCCAGTACTGTTTAATGACATGCTATGTTTGTGTTTATGATTACAGTGTGCCTGTTTACTTGTCTCTTAATTGATGAGCAATCAGAGTAGCTTCTTGTCATTTGTAACTAATAGAATTGAACATGACATTTACCATGACCATTTTTTATAGTATAGATGATTCAAATTTAAATTGAATTAATATGCAGGATCATAAAGTGCCACTTTGTGAGGGACGTTCAAGCAATTCTAGGATTTATAGTGAGTCCAGCATAGAAGCTTCCAGTCATAGAAATGGTGTCTAACACAAACTTCTGAGTACAT
Organism: Pinus albicaulis; assembly: GCA_034641835.2. Lineage (NCBI taxonomy): Eukaryota > Viridiplantae > Streptophyta > Pinopsida > Pinales > Pinaceae > Pinus > Pinus albicaulis. Next base: position 130,178 of record JAXQQM020082587.1, read on the forward strand.
TTTCGGATCAAGCAACATTGCACTTGCTTTGGACCAGAATGTACTTGCAGGCACGCATGATGGTAAAATTGTTTCTTCAGAGTCTGGTGTGACTTTGCTAAATTATACCACCTTGTTGGCCAATGAGTTGGAAGATGAGAATAGTGTAACCCAAAAAATCAAACTCTTATTACTTAAGCATCAAGAGGAAGTAGAGGAGTTGAGACAAAAGCATGAACGGGTACTGCAGGAATTTATAAATCAACTGCCACAGAAGGGTTTTACTGTGAAGTTTTTAAGGAACATTTTGCCTTCGTCTTCCAATGATACCTGCTACAGGGTCTCTGTCAATACTAGTGCAAGCAAAATTAAACCATTTCATGGTGCAGACTTTGTGAGCAGCCAAAAGGAGATTGATGAAGCATCAAACCAAAAAGCATTAGTTGACGAATTTGGCAATCTTAATTCAGTTGCCAAGAAGGAGTCAGTGCAGCAAGCTCCAAGTTTATAGAAAGAAGAGCTTCCATGTTGTATTGCTTGGACTGAAGCTAAGTAGTGACCGATGAACACTATGACTCTTTAGGATTGTTACGTTATGTGGCAGATCTTTGTTAATTTCCAATAGTAAATGGAAATAATATTGATTCCGTTGTAATTGGTTAAATTGTTATTCAAGTTTTCTAGCAATCCCACTAGCATCCTTGTTAATCCACATACCAATACCTACTTGAAGATGGTAATTGTTCTCCCAATTCGTATTTCTAAACTTTTGCATGCTTTTCCTTGTAGCATGTTGTTCTTGGATTTCGTGCACGAACTGGATAAGTCTTGGTGAGTTTCTTTTTTGTTGATATGGGCATTGTTAGATACCATTGCAGATACTCACACGCACGAAATAAACGAGACAACAGAAACTGTACACATTTTGCACTACTTATTTTATTAGACATATATAAGTGTACATTAATATTTCTTACTTATTTTAAAATGAATTTCCAGGTCATGTTCACAATATTCACTTCCCCTTTGACATTGATGCTAACACTGCAATGAGTGTTGCAAGTGAAATGGTGACAGAATTGGATCTATCAGATCAAGATGTGACAAATATTGCAGCCATGATTGATACAGAAATACAAGCTCTTGTGCCAGAATGGCAACCCGCAATACCTTTTGTGGATACTGCTGAGGAGGAGATGGATATTGATTATCCTAGGTCTGCAATTGAAGATGATGTTTCGGAGATGCTCAGCGATAATGATAGGCCCTCTGGTGAATTTGTACTTGAACGCCTTCCTTCAGGTCGAAAGTATTGGTCTGATTCCCCAAGGTCTTTAGTTGCAGATTCTTACATGAAGACTGCCGTAATGAATGCTTCTTCTAAAGCAGAAGGGCCAATGCATGGAAGATTTGATGAAGTGAACCATGTCCAGTCTGCCTCAAGCAGTGCTAAACATCATCATAATGAATTTGATGATCACAAGAACAAAGGGGATGGTTTAGATATAAGTTCAAAGTTTCCCAACTCTGTAGGGAGAGGCAACTTGCAAGCAAATGCTGTGGTGATTGATAAAGAGAAAAACCACTCAATTTCTGAGGTCATAAAGAATACTGTGGTGGCTGAGGGGAAGATGTCAGCTGAAGATATGAATACTGACTACAGTACTCAAGAGTGGTTTAAAAGAATGAGCCAAAAGAATCTACAAATGGAGGATTGCAACATTGCTAATGCTTTGGACCAGAATGTACTTGCAGGAAAGCATGATGGTAAAATTGTTTCTTCAGAGTCTGGTGTGACTTTTCCAGATTATACCACGTTGTTGGCCAATGAGTTGGAAGATGAGAATAGTGTAACCCAAAAAATCAAACTCTTATTACTTAAGCATCAAGAGGAAATACAGGAGTTGAGACAAGAGCATGAAAAGGTACTGTAGGAATTTATAAATCAGCTGCCACAGAAGGGTTTTACAGAGAGGCACATTCCATGGGGGTGGAGGTGTGTAGAGATTCATTTTATAGCCCATTTGGTGAACTTGTGAAGGTGTGTGCAAGAGTGCATTGGGCGCATTAGATATGAATGACAACAATGAGCACCCATTTTGTGTTAGGTTTTACACTATTGGATTTAAAGCTATTTTTATTCAATAATGTAAACCCAACATATTGAGCACCATAGCCTAGTGCTTATTAATTACCATATATTGGTAGCCATTTAATCCCTGGTCTAATATGCACTTTTAGGTGGCCAAGCTTTTCCAAGTTGGTGTATCTCTAATTCCACCTTGAGTTTGTGAACTTGAGATATGCATACTCATCCTTGCAACCTCAAGGTCCATGTCAAACCTGGGTATAGATGTGTATGTGACAGTTTTAAGAAGCATTTTGGGTGTTTTATTCTTTGATCTCTGTTTCACCTCTCTAATTTGTGGCATCTCTGGGTTGGGTCTCCTTTTTGTATTCGCTTAATCAATTTATACAGATACACTTCACAAGTTTTTATTGCATCAAGACTGCCACCGTTTCCTTAAATATTGTACCTTTCCTGGGATTTACAAGTTTCCACTGCAGTTGTAGAACCATATAACAGTGTATTGTCAACTCATTCTCTCTTGGAGCACACAGATGTGTCAGTTGTTATGGACAACGAAGCTATTTATGACATATGTAAGCGATGTCTAGACATCGAAAGACCTACATACAAAAACTTGAACAGACTGATCTCGCAAGTTATATCTCCATTAACAAGTTCTCTGTGATTTCAGGGAGCCTTAAATGTAGACATAAATGAGTTTCAAACGAACCTTGTTCCCTTTCCTAGAATTCATTTCATGATTTCATCTTATGCACCAGTAGTGTCTAAAGAGAAAGCCTATCATGAAGCATTGTCAGTGAAAGAAATAACAAATTCTATGTTTGAGGCCAGTAACATGATGACTAAATGTGATCCCAGACATGGAAAATACATGGCCTGCTATCTAATGTATAGAGGAGACGTGGTGCCCAAAGATGTGAATGCAGCAGTTTCAATGATCAAAACAAAACGAGTTGTTCCTCTCTGTTTTTGCCATGGAATGTGCCTCTCTGGTAACTACTAAATAGCTCAGACATTGTAAGCTATGTGTTTAAACTTTAAAGTATAAGAGCCTTAAAAATTTATGTATGCCACTGACATATGATCTAGCATTTGAATTTTGTTTTCTAGTGGTCTTAGAGCAGACAATTTCCACGTGAGATATAAATGTGTGTTCTTTGATATTATCATTGTGGTATAGGAACCTTCCAAAAATCAAGAATGTCTTTGCACTTCAAAATATTGGAGTGAACTCTCTGAAGCCTTGTACTCTACATGTTTAGGCTGAAAGGTGGAGCAGAGCAGAGCAGTAAATGCTACTAGGCACTTGACATTTGCACTAAGTTGCAACTAAGGTTTGGTTCCCACCATGTGAACGGAAGAGTTGATATCCCATTGCCAATAGTGGGCCTTGTCCCTCCATATAACTAACCTCCCATTCTAGCAGTCTTGATCTGTGTTCCTCTATTTTGTTGTGCAAATGCCATGATATGTTATAAAAAGAGAAAGCCATTTTAAGGATGTTTTCATCTTATGCACCAGTAGTGTCTAAAGAGAAAGCCTATCATGAAGCATTGTCAGTGAAAGAAACAACAAATTCTGTGTTTGAGGCCAGTAACATGATGACTAAATGTGATCCCAGACATGGAAAATACATGGCCTGCTGTCTAATGTATAGAGGAGACGTGGTGCCCAAAGATGTGAATGCAGCAGTTTCAATGATTAAAACAAAATGAGCTGTGCCTCTCTGTTTTTGCCATGGAATGTGCCTCTCTGGTAACTACTAAATAGCTCAGACATTGTAAGCTATGTGTTTAAAGTATAAGAGCCTTGAAAATTTTAAATGTATGCCACTGACATATGATTTAGCATTTGTATTTTGTTTTCTAGTGGTCTTAGAGCAGACAATTTCCACGTGAGATATAAATGTATGTTCTTTGATATTATCATTGTGGTATAGGAACCTTCCAAAAATCAAGAATGTCTTTGCACTTCAAAATATTGTAGTGAACTCTCTGAAGCCTTGTACTCTACATGTTTAGGCTGAAAGGTGGAGCGGAGCAGAGCAATAAATGCTACTAGGCACTTGACATTTGCACTGAGTTGAAACTAAGTTTTGATTCCCACCATGTGAACGGAAGAGTTGATATCCCATTGCCAATAGTGAGAGGAAATTTATGACAGGAATTCAGATACAGTACCCACTTACAAAGAGCCACCTCACTGCCCTCATGTTCAAAGTAACAGGAACAGTGTAATGATTCTGAAGAGTTATTATGAAGGGTTTGTATTTACAAGGCTGCTGGAAGGTGCTGCTACAACAATATGAGGAGGAGGATTTGAGAGGGCCAAGAGGTCCAGAAGGGACCTCCTGCCCTAGCCACAGTGATCTCAAAAGATAGTGTAAGAAATCGGAGTGGTTACTTGTCCTAGAAGGAGATTCTCTTTCTGCTCTAGGCCACAGAGAAGGATTTACTTCTACAGCAACTCGGAAAAATCTGTCTTGAGGCCTAGTTTAGGCCACACCCATCCTAACATACAATACAGTTAAGATCAAATATATTTTGGTGTAATCACTTGGTTAATCGTACAAAATACAGCCAGTATCTATTGAGGGCATTGTGTTTCTAACATACTCTCTGTCGTTTTGGTGACCATGGTTTTGGAGCTATAAAGGCTACAAAGATTTCCCCAAGGATTTCCTTTTGTAGCTAAAAAGGTTTTGGAAAGACTTTTACATATGTTTTGATGAAGCATTCAGATATGCACAAGGAGGGACTATATGTTTATGAAGCATGTGGCTGGAAATTTCTAGACAGCTCCAAGACAACAATTTTTCACAAGCTGTTGTTCAAGGATCAAAGCAATACAAACCACCAGCTTATGAATACTTTTAATTCAGCAGTTGAATTCTAAGAAGGTTTTTGCAGCCCGAAACAAGTGGATCTGCAATACAAGATAGCTCCCGAAACAGGTGGATCTGCTTATGAGTACTTTACTAGCTCCCGAAACATAGAAAAAAACCTTTGTTACATTAAAAGCTTATATAATGTTTGTTACAAAAAATAATTTATGGATGTTGCATCAGCAGTCGCAACAGGTAGTGTCTTTAAATTCATAATTCTTGATGTACCTTTTATTGTCTAGTAATGAAATATAAGACACATTTAACCCAAGGGAAAAAAGGGGGAAAAGGTGACCATTATAAGAACCAGTCACTAGAGAGGCCTCAAATCTTGAACACTAGAAACAGGAAAGTCAAATTTTAAATATAAACAAAGAGAATGTAATCTAAGCAGCTACAACAGGGACTCGCATCCATGATTTATCAAATTATCAAGCTATAGAAAAACTTATAAATCTTTAAGTGAAACTAAGCATAGCCAACTGTGGCATTTCAATGACTCCTAACTATTCTCCTTTGTCCTCCATTGTACTTCGAACTTAAGTTTATGCATCAAAAAATCTTGGCATGTGACTTACCAGATCACTGTAGCACCCTTTTTGGTATAACTGTTGCAAGTTGCCCAACTGAATCATACCAATGTTGGAAATCCAAATACTGGATGTTTATTTTCTTCCAGCCAGGCTTTTGTTTCAGGATCTGTACAGAAAACTGGCTTAGAGAAATAGATATAGGACTTAAGGGCAGAAGAGGCAGAATAAATAATCACTAGTAACAATTGAAATTGATGATAGGGAAAGCAAATGCAAAAGAGAATATACCCCCTGGATATCCTAAGCCAAAGTATACCACAAGGTCTTCAATAGCTCCCGCAATACAATATAAGCAGATTCCATGTAACAAGCTGCTCTGCAAACCAATCTAATCTCTCAGCGTTGGTCCGGGAAACCCTTCTTCTCCATCCGAATGGAATATCCATGGACTCCGTGCTCTTCTCTTTCAACGTCTCCTCTGCCAACTCCATCAATCTTTTCACATGCCCTTCACTATCTCCTCCGCTTGGCTTTCTCGTTGTCTACAAAATCATAAATCATCACAGACAATATGTTTAGCCCATTTTTTAAATATTCATGGAAGGGTTGATAAATATGTTTAGCCCATTTAAATATGTTTAGCCCATTTTTTTTACATTTGACACTGAAATATTCATGCAAGGGTTGATAAATTACCTGCAATCTTACATAGTTTTGCGGATTGTCACTAAAAGCCACGCTGACAGCTTGATCCACAATATCTGAGACTCCTGCACTCACAATATCCATGATCGGCTTAGCCCATTCCTCTATTCCCCAACTTTTTACCTACTCATATTTGTATGGACAATCAAATTCTCCCGCTCCAAGGGATAACACCAAGAAATCACCCATCCCTTTAACAGAAGGAAAGTCAACCTTATTATTCATCACATGAGTAATGGCTGCCGCTGTGGGGTTGTTCGTCACTAACCCACCATCTATTCCCACAATTGTTGTTTTCCCATCGACTGACTGCATCGTGGTGGGCTTCTCAAATCCTGGAGAACACATGGTCGCATGACAGACTTCCCACATATTGAAATTGTAATTCTGCGTGTGCTTTGCACTTGCCTCTGAGAACAGGAAGGGGGAGGCGCTGCATAAATCGTAGCAGGGTATCAGAATCGACTTCAGTGTGTTTCTCAATGTTCATGGTCGTCCATCGCTACTGTTCAACAGCCCCTGCAAAATCTTTGCAAGGCTATTGCAATGATAAAAGCTGTAATTATAGCCCCGAGAGCAAAAAATTTGGCGCCAAATAACCAGCACATCCACTTTGGGTAAGAACAACCAGTTTTCCTCTGTTCTTGGGCTTCCATACGGTGTCAAGTTCGACTTTGGGACTTCGGCATGCCCTCAAAACCTCAACCTCGTCTTACTGAACAGTCCAACAACGAGTTTTCTTGGGCTTTCTTACGGTGTCAAGTTCGACTTTGGGGACTTCGGCATGCCCTCAAAACCTCAACCTCGTCTTCCTGAACAGTCGAAGAGCGAGTACCTCAACCTCGTCTTCCTGTACCTCAACCTCGTCTTAGTCTTCCTGAACAGTCGAACAAGGGCTTCGAACAAGGGCTTTCTTACACTTTGGGCCTTTATTTGTTTTAATGAAATCGAACAGGGGCTTCGAACACTTCGGGATTTTAATTGTTTTAATGAAATCGAACAGGGGCTTCAAACAAGGGCTTCGAACACTTTGGATTTTTATTTGTTTTAATGAAATCAACCCATGCCATCAAACTTTTACAAAATCTTATGTGGCATGTCATCAAACTTTTACAAATCTTGAAACAATTTTTTTTTAATAATTAAAATATTAATATTTATTATTTTAATTATTAACTAAATATAAAATCATAATATATTTAAAATTTAATTTTATATAATATAATTAAAACAAATAAAATATAAATATTGATAATTCATATTTTAATAAATTCAATAAAATATAAATATTTTAATCTCATTGACTTACATTTCTAGTTATTTGTGGACATTTATTAAGATTAAATTATCTATATTATCATATCTCAAGAACAATTAACCAATGCTAGCAGCATTTCCCTAACTCTCTAGTATGAAAGATCAAACAAATAGCATAACTCTGCACACCTAACAAGCTCTAACCAAAAACATAACTCTGCTATTGATATCATGATCTCCAAATCCCAAGGACAAGGAAAGCATATATACTCTCATAGGTTACTTTTAACATGCCCCTTCAAAGCAAGGTCTCATGGGGAACCAAGGCCTAGACCCTAGGTGTTAATGACCATTTGAATCACCCCAAGGTTACATTGGGAACCAGATGCATAATCAAAAGGGACTTAAGAAAATTAAAGGCCAAGTTTTAATATATATATATATATATATATATATTGGACTCACTTTTATCCCATCACCTAACATGCCCCACTCATCCCATGCCTAATGTTTCTCAACTAGTATCAAACATAATCATAATCATCACCATTGCATTACAAATAACTACATCACATTTACCATCTTTGTTGCAAGGGATCCCAGCTACGCTAGTGTTCACTGAATTTCTGTTGTGGGATACTAGTTGAAATTTTGAACCACCCACAAGTAACAGCGCAGAAAACCAGGAACAGGCAAAGGGATGGAACCAAGAAAGGCTTCCTTTCTTTATAGAGGGTGGTAATTCCTCTCTTCTTTATAGAGGTTGATAAGAAGAATTTCACAATGGAGATTTGGCTTACTCAAGCCAACCTGAGGAGACCATAGTTTGAACTAGGCAATTCAAGCTCTAAAATCACAGAGGTGATGTGCCTACTAACCATGTGGGAAAACTTCATTGTCTCACGAATCTATGCCATCTAACTTCAAGGAAAAGGAGTCCACCTAAGATTCACACCACCAAGAACCCAAATAGGCTGGAATAAACAAGTAATGCTCTTAGTGGTAATGAGTCTGGAGAGGCCATCCAAAGTCTCTTGTATAGAGAGAATCGAATCTTGAACAGATAAATCTAGGCCTCTCTAATCATACCAATGAGAGAAAGTCACAAGAGAACCTCTTGAGTCCCAAAACAAAAAACAGAACGTCCCTAAAAAAAGTGATCGTTAAACTTGATCTCATGGAGATGACATAGCTATGATCCTGTCAACCCTAGGATGCAATGAATCGTCTTAATCGATAGTTGTTAGGAGCAAAACCCACAATTAGTCAAGCGTGATATGAAGACCATGAACTCAATGACATCATATGTAATCAAGATGGACAATGGGATTGTTGAAAAGTGTAGCGAGAGAAGGTCTCTCTGGTGTGTGCCTTAGCCAAAAAGACCATGATTTGTCTTCCTTTGCCCATGGACGAGTTTGTGGAGATGGTGAATTCATGCGTAGTGTTGGAGGATCAGTTACATGGACCTTCTTCAGTTTGACTACAAGTTCGAGAGGCAGTTATAAATTTAGAAGAGGACGAGTTGGGAGCTTGAATCCTTGATTGAAGCAAGGACGAGTTAGAGAACCAGTTAGACTCTGTTAACTATTCAATCAAAACACATGTTCTAAATTTGCAACTTGCCAATTTTAGCATGGATCGAATCAATAAAAGAGGACAAAGGCACAAAGTTTCATAGTTGTTTTGTGCAGAAAGGACTGTGACAAGACACAGCTCACGAGATTGTGAGAGAGAGCACAAAATTGTGTGAGAGATCTTTGTTGTGAGTGCGTATCTTGGAGGAGCCAATACGCAACATTGAAGAGAGCTTTTCTCCTGGCAGAATTGCACTAGGAATAGGGCAATTATGCTCTAGGAAATAGGAGTGAAGCCCTAAAGAATAGGGAGTCCTCTACACTAGGAACTAGGAAACCTGTGCACAAGGAAATAGGGACTATCTGAGTGCAAGAAAGGAGGAGCAAGGGTCTGTGTGTTTGCAAGGTCAGTCCAGCTAGGACAACATGAGGACAAGATTGTTTTCAGGGTGATAGTTTGAAGCACAGAGCAGAGCAGTTCCTTGGATAGCAATATGTCGGTCCTAGGGCTAAGGTCAAATCACAGTTTAGAAGGAGCCTCAAATTTACGTGCATGGAAGAAGCAAATCACAGTAGTGTTGGAAGATAATGGGGTAGTAGAGTATGTCAAGTAGGAAATAGTGCCACCTCAAGATCCCCAACGGTTGGCCCAACATACTAAGAATGACACCAAGGCAAGAAGGATCATTCTAGAGGGGCTCAGAGATCATTTATTCCTCATCTCAATGAGAAGAAGACGGTGTATGAGATGTTTAAATTTAAAGCCATCTTCAATTTGTTTCAGGCTTCCAGTGATGTCACGAAGCTTGCTCTCAAAGAGAAGCTAAGAAGTAAGCAGATGAGCAAAGATGAGCCCATCATCACATATCTTTCAAAGTTCACTCAAGTTCAAGATGAGCTAGGTATGGGTCCAATCAGCAACCGTTAATTTGATAGCTTTAGGTAGCCCAACTTCCAAATCCACCTCGACACATATACGTACGCATGAGTATTGATCTTTTCTCACTGCTTGATCAATATACTTTCTGAGGGTATTGCCAATGGTTTGGAGAGACTTCCGGTTCCAGCAATGCAGTGGGAGATGTGGGAGGCTTACCCACAATAGAACAGTTGAAGGCACATATTGAGCATGATCTAAGTTAGGGGTCCATTTATTTAAGTATAGTCCCTTAGGACGCATAAAATATGGGCCATTCTTGAAGACGAGGCTTCTATCTTCCACATTCTCAAAAAAAAAAACAAAGTATCCTTTGCCTACGAAGTGGCTTTTGATGCCTTCCGAGACTAAAGGAATCCAGTTCCTCTGCACCCAGTCTTCCATAGCTTTGGGAGAGGGCCAAAGGCCAATAAACTGTCCAATGAGCCCTATTCTAGCCAGGTTCAATGCAGATCGACAAGTTTCTTCGATTTGAAGGGCCATCGAAGGGATGCTATCTAGCTTCTTCACGAACATTTGCTGAGATCCAGTCAGAGGGCGCTTGTTTCTGGCTGCTATCAGTTTCTTGAATGCAAGGACTTCTAGAGGAGGAGGAAGGGGAGCCTCAGGTCCCCCTCCTGATGCCATGGCAGCTGGGAGGTCACAGGTAGGTCAGCTCGCTCTCGACCTGTCAGAGCGCGCGCTAGCTGGTACAATAAAATCATCTAGTCGTATATTTTAACCCTAGACTAAATTAGTCATTTTTAGTTTCTTCACTTAAAATTGATCAAATTTAGTATTAATTCACTTGAAATAATTGTGGTGACTAACTTTTTTAGTCACCTAGTCACTAATTTCATCATTTTTAACTAGTGCATCCTCTCAGAGAAATGTATGCCAGATGATTGGCAAATGGCTCCTTAGGAAGAAAGAATTCTCCAGGGCCTCCACCTAGCACCTGGCATGGTCTCCTCAGCTTCTTGGAAAGCCATCCCTGGCATAGGGGACACCATCAGGATCTTTAAACCTCCTCTAGAAGGATTCATCAAACTCAGCTTTGATGGAGCCTCGAAAGGCAATCCAGAGCAAGCAGGGGTTGGAGGGATTTTTCGAGATCATCATGGCACAACAAGATTCATATATGATGACTCCTATGGCTTTGCCAACAACAATGAAGCATAATTCATAGGAGTGCACCAAGGTCTCATCTTGGCCATCAGGCTAGGATACAGAAAGCTAGTAATCGAAGGAGACTCTTAGTTGGTTACGAACACTCTCAAAAAACTTAATCAAGGAACGAAGTGGGGCAAACTAAGCCAAAGATTGTGTACTTCTTCACATGTGCAGGGATTGGAGGATACAAACAAGAAATTTGATTATATCATTATCACCCATGTAAGGATGGAAGGAAACAGAGCAGCTGACCTCCTGGAAAATTGTGGTTGCGCTCACCTGAATGAACCTATTGAATTAAGCATGCCTCCTAATCTCGGGGAAGAACGATGGATCAAGCTGCAGAGCATCAAAGAGCAAGACAGGTCGGAGGGCAGAGCTCACCCACAGTTCTCGGACTCAGCTCCCCGATCAGGGTGTAACGAAGAAGATCGGCCCTCCCATCAGTGTTAATGGTAGTGTCCTTGGGGTTGAAGCCAACCACCTTCCACATGAGTGGCAAGGGCGGCAGGTTGTACTGTCGCATGCAGCACGAGGTGAGGTAGCGGGACTGAGGCTCGCGCATGTAGCTTAAAATAGGGTGGAGGAAGGCGTGGGGGTTTTGTTATGATGAAAGACTTTGGTGCAGGCGCGACGACGGAATAAAAAACCTCCATTGCACTTCCACCACGATGAAACTCAGGTATGTACTTGGTTTCCTCTCCCTTATTCATGCCATGTTTATGTTTATGATTTGGGCTGGTCTCTATGGGAGCATAAGGTGATTAAGCTGGACTGGTATAGTCTTCTGCTGGGTAGGGAGAGAGGAACCATTACGACTCTGGTTGGGGGAAGGTTGGGGTTCTTTTGGGTCTCTGCCTCTGTGTCAGAGTAGGAATTGGGCATGACCTCAACTTGCACCCGAGTGTGAGTCTGTCAGGTAAGGGATGCCAACAAGATGGAATGGGGTCGGGAAATCCTGCCAGGGTATAGAGTTAAGGAGCAGTCATGGGTTGTGTTTAGTTCAAAGGATTTGCTGGTTTATACCACCTTGAGCTACTTGGGCTCAGTGCGCATGAGGAATGGGAGAGGGAATTCCACCCAGGCCCGAGCAATGGACAGCGACGCCTCCTTTGTCAATTTCGAGAGTGGGAGGTATGACGAGAGAGAGGACACCAGAAGGGAGGTCAGGAGATTGAAGGAAGGCATGAGCTCTTTGGGTTATGGGGATAATTTATGGGGTGCGTGCGACCGTCAGGGACAGGGGGTGGCAGAAATTAAGCAGGGTATGAGGGCGATGGGTCCGAAGAGGGACGGGCAGGGGAGAAGTCTTGGGAAGAGGCCCCCGGGTCACCTTTCTTCTAATAACTGGAATGCATGGACATTTGATCATTTTCATTATATGGAATTATGCCTTTGTTTGATTGTGTGGATAGGTCACCTACCCGGAAACCTAGTCAAATATTGTGGGATGGCATGCTCCAAGAGTCCTGCAGCTCGTGACCATTCCAAGAGCCATGTAGCTTGAGGTCGTGGCTAGAAAGATAAAGGGAAGGTGGTAGAAGCCCACCCCAGCTCACCCCCAAGCAAGCCGAGAGGAAGGAGGCTTGCAATCAATGTGATCCAAAAGCTCATTGAAAAATGGGAAGCTGACATAAATAGACATGCAGAGACAAAGATGGATACTAAGGAATGGAGAGGTTTAGTACCAGATTTGGGACAAACAAGGGGAAAACTAACATAATTAAAGCAGACACTGTATCTTTATTGGTCTATGAAGAGCATCCTTGGCAAAGCCTTGGAGCAGATCTCTATGAGCCTGGTGAAATTAGCCCAAGACTTCCCAGACTACAAGAGTGAGTTCGATAAGATCAAGTTCCAGCTGAGGAAAAGAGTTCGAAAAGATAAATTTCATATTTACGATGGAGCTATGTAGTTTAATTAAGGGTTTTATTTAGTCCTAGATGGACCTTTTAAAAGCTTTGATGGAGGGCTTAAAAAATACCCTCACAAAGATACATTTTCAACCTTTGGAACAAAAGTTCTTCCAAAAAAGAGTAACCCAACTCCATTGAATTCACCCTTATTTTATTTTGGAATTACAATAATATAAAAATATTTATCTTAATTGGCTTATTCATAAAATAAATAATTATGTAATATGGTTTTGTGTATTTATTTTCTCATGAGAATAATATAAAAAGTAAATAATTGAAATAAAATATTTAGAAAACAATTACTTTGAATTTTAGTTTTACATGTAAACATGACAAACAAATAAATATTATAAAATAAATATTTGTGAGTTTAGTTCTAACTTATATATTCATAATATAAATATTTGTAATTTTTTTATAGTTATGGTGACAATTCACATTAAAATCCACTTGTACATGCCAACATGGCAAACACAAAGTTAACTACCCTACTTTATAGAACTTGAAAATATAGCACACACCACTTCTTTAAATATATGGTGATATACTCCACTTCCAATAAGATCAATAAAAACTTATTTCACTTTAACACCACATATTAAGAATGGTGCTAACTTGTGTGTCAAATATGGTGATTATATATATATTTTTTAATATGATGCATAAACATTTACACCACATTAACACCATATAACATAAGTGGTGCTAACTTATGGTGATATAATTTATTTTTAATATAATACATAAACATTTACACCACATTAACACCACATAACCTAAGTGGTGCTAACTTATGGTGATATACTCCATTTTTAATATAATACATAAACATTTACACCATATTAACACCACATAACTTAAGTGGTACTAACTTATGGTGATATACTCCATTTTTAATATGATACATAAACATTTACACCACATTAACACCACATAACATAAATGGTGCTAACTTATGGTGCTAAAAGAGAGCTTTTCTTGTTGTGTAATTGGAAGAGCGAAGATGGAACAGGCGGTTATTACCACGCTTGCAGAAAAAATGGCTTCAATGCTAGCTGATAAAATATTTCAAGAGGTATCGTTGGTTATTGACTTCAAAGATGATTTTGAGTTCATTTGTGAGGAGGTTAATTCCATTAATTCCCTCTTGAACGACGCGAGAGGAACGACCGCTTCCAATTCAATTGTGAACTGGGTGGACAAAGTTCAGGATTTTCTGTACGATGCTGTATACTTAGTAGAGGAATGCGAGGATCGCGAGCTTAATTTTTTCAACATTATCTTCAAGTATCAGATGGGCCGTAGGATTAGGGCATTAAAGGAAAGGATCAATATGATACACAATAGTGCTAAATATCTCAAATATGTGAGGTCCGTCCTGGATGCAGACGTTCGTCTTCATGCAATATTCGATAATGCATATGATTTAGAAGAGCAATACAGCAGGAGAAAACCAAATGCTGCTATACTCAACAGGTGTCAATCTTACACCGTCGGCATGTCAGGTGAGATGAAAAGCATTACTAAATGGATGGAGGAAGACGACGGTTATGGGGTCATCGCGGTTGTGGGTATGGGAGGGATGGGCAAAACTCATCTGGTCCAGAACGTGTTCTACAGCCCACAGGTCCGAGAGCATTTCGACCATCTATTGTGGCTCACAGTTTCGCCGAAATTGTTGGTTAAAGAGCTCCTTTTGGTGACGGGAAGACAGTATCTCAGGCTCGGGGAGATGTCAACGCTAAGCGAGGGGGAGCTTGCCTACAGAATTAATCTACATTTACATGAAAAACGGTGTTTATTTGTTCTAGATGATGTGTGGGATAAAGAAACTTGGGAAAAGATTGGGCTAATTTTGTCATCTGACAGGCGAAATAAGATTGTGGTGACCACTCGGGACAAAAATGTTGCAGAGTTAATAGGAAATCGTCAAAAGGGGACTCGTCACATCCACGAAATGGAGTATTTGTCTGATGATGACCGCTGGAAATTATTCCGTTTTCATGCGAATTCTCCCACTACTCTTCCCCCTAATTTTCCTCGTCATCTTACCAGTACTTCACCTCAAGAGCCACTTTGCGAGGCCGGTATAAACTCGCACCGATCATCTGACCAAGAGCCTGACCAGTACCTGACCAGCATCGCCTACCGTATTGTCAAAAAATGTTCAGGATTACCGTTGGCCTTGAAAACAATAGCAGCGTCTATGACAAGGTTAAAGATGGTTCCTAATGAGTGGGAATCCACCTTGCATCATCTCAAAGCCTTGGATCGTCCAGATGAAGGAGGAGGAGACGCAGCCCGCGTTATGCACTCACTCCGCTTAAGTTACCAAGCTTTACCAGCTCGACTTAAGCCTTGTTTCCTTTACTGTTCTGCCTTTCCGCCACATTCTCAAATAAAGTCAGAATACCTAGTGCATGTGTGGATTGCTGAAGGTTTTCTTTCTACTTCTACTCGAGATGCAGATGCAGGAGACGCAATAGAGGTGGGACGCTCTTACCTAAACAAACTTATTAATCTATGCATGATCGAAATCTCAAGGCTTGTTTCTGATGGGCGAGTCAAGTATTGCCGACTTCATGATTTTTTGCATGTTTTAGCTCTTCTTGAATGTAGCAAGGAATCCAAGTGTTTGTTAGAGCCTGGAAAAGAATTGAAAGAAGTGCCCATAGATAAGTGCAAGGGCGTACGTAGAATTTCTTTGATTAAGAACGAAATCTCCACAATCAACCATCAGCCCCTTCCTTGCCCAGGGCTGCGCACTCTATTGCTATGGAACAACACCAAGCTTGAATCCATCCCACAGAAGTTTTTCGATAACTTGAAATATCTGGTTGTGTTAGATTTAAGTCAGACAAGCATCGATTCATTACCCACATCCATTGAAAATGCAAAGCATTTGAAGTTACTGAATTTGTCGGAAACAAAAATCAGTAAGCTGCCGGAGTGCTTGAGCGGTCTAAAGCACCTCCAGTACCTCGACGTTAGTGGGTGCGAAAATCTGGGCAGCTTGCATTCAGGGATAGGTGAGCACAAATATATGCTACATTTGAATGTCAAGGGCTGCAAAAATCTGAAAACGTTGCCCCCTGGAATATCCAAGCTCGTCTATTTACGGACGTTGAAAGGCGCTCCAGTATCAGTATCCATCATGAACAGCAATCAATCAAGCACAGCCACTGCTTCGGATTTAATGCAATGGACGGATCTAAGAGGATTGATCCGTCTGCAACACCTATCAGTTACACTAATAGACGCTCAATCATCTGCAGCAGATCAATCAGTACAAGCTTCGGAAGGCCGTACTATTGCCCCCCTCGAGGGCACTTTTGGGGGTTTGACAGACATGCGGACCCTCTATTTCCGAAATTCCGCTTGCGGCTGCCTCCTCCATCTTCCCGACGACACACAACGCATGGTACGCCTTGAGAAGGTCCATCTCTGCAACTGCGTGGTGCCAACTGCATGGATATTTGAGCTTCAGAGCCTCATGGTGCTTGTCATAGAAGGCGACAACGCTAGTGCAGATTATAAGAGGCTACAAAAGATTCCAAATTTGAAAAAGCTCCACGTGTCGCATAACAAAAATTGCAAAGAGTTTCCGAAGGAGTTTGAAGAACGTAATGCATTTCCCAAGCTGGAAAAGCTGATGATAGAAGACTTCCATTCCTTGGAAAAATTTCCAAGGCTGGAGAAGGGAGCAATGCCAATGTTGAATCACTTGCTCATGAAGAAGCCTGGAGAAACGAATGGCCCTCATGGGATTACCTAGACATGTCAAAGTTGAGGTACTCCCCAATAAACAAGTGCCCCAACCAGCGCCTGAAACAAATGATCGAATCATTAAAGAGGGGGCTGAAGAGGGCGCTGACTAATGATTCACTAATGAGGCCTCCTCTAGGTTGAGGTGTATTTTCTGAGACAGCAGGATCATATTTAAATTTTTTAGACGTAGTTTTTGTTTGTTAGAATGACTTGTAATCATTAGACTATGTACTCTGTTTTTTTTTTTTTTGGGAAAGGTGTGATGGTAGAGTGAATCAATAGCTACGAAGCAAAGGCAATGTAGTATACATATTAGCTAAGTAATCGGATTTGTTAAAAAGGGTCACCGAATCTCAAATCCCCATATCGGATACGAATTCGTACCTGATTCACTCCCAATTCACCGAGTATGGCGTTTCCCGACCGTATCTCGGATACGCTGTACTCAGTGAATCGGATACAGCCAAACTCGCAGGTAAAAAAAAAGCATTGTTTCTTTTATAAAGTGAGGTTTCTCTTCATTGTTTCTCACCCATTTCATTTTATGAAGTGAGAAGGAGTTAGGGTGAGCAAAGAACAAGTGTGAGCAAGGAGAAAGGCAGTTCTTTCGAAGAGATTTGAGCATACGGTAAGTGCATTGTCCCTCTATATTTTGCACCAGTGCTAGAGCCTGTCACATTTGATGATAGAGTAGAGGCGTTATCCTCCACACCAGCAGATGCAGAGATTGCAGAGGAGGAGGATGCATCAGAGCCAGAGGAGAGCAGTGGTGAGCATGATGATCGGATGAGGACAGTGATGTTGATTATGATGATGAAGATTGATGACTCATTGAGGCTTCAGGCTTGTAGTCTTGTAGACTGTAGTTTTTTTGTATTTTCTATTTCTATTTGCTATTGGCAGTGTACTTATGTAACACATTTTGATTCTGATGACTTAATGAGAAAACTACAGTGTCTTACTATCTTCAATCTCGTCTTTCGAAGTAAATTTCACAATTTTATCATGTATGGTGTATATATCATGTATGGTGTATCAATGATCATGTATAACTAATGAGTATCTATGTCTGAATCAATGAATTTTGTATAAATTTATGTAAAAAATATCTAATTTTTAATATATTAATATATATATATATATATTTTTTAATATATATATATTTTAATAAAATAATATATAACAGATCGTATCCCAGAATATCTTGTTCCTAGATCACCGTACCCAAATCCGATTCCTCGAATCCCCATATCCCCATATTCCGTATCCCCTTATCAAATGACTTAGCATATTAGGAATTAGGGCATTTCATGTTTTGATATACACATATATCTTGGCATGCATATAATTGGCATATGTATAGGATTTGAAGTAGTTAATATCGTTGCCGCTAATTGTATCAGGATTTGCATATTATTTTAACTATATCTATCTCTGTGCATATTATTTTAACTATATCTATCAGATATATGCATTTATTGTTTCCCGAATGGTTCCGAGATGTTTATATATATAGTTGTGTAGATAGTGCCATTGTTGATGAATGGTTGACTGGCGCATGATGTCTGGAGTGTCAATCACTGATGAAGTTTGTTGGAAGTAATTAATAATAAATTTTGCAATTGATTCGATTAGTAAAGGTTCTGTTTCTATAATTATATGGCTGGTTATCATATATTAAAAACGCATTTTAGATTTAGCTGACTAAATATGCATAATGAGAATTTTCATGATTATTATATATTAAAAAAACATTTTAGATTTAGCTGACTAAATATGCATAATGAGAATCGTTGAATGCATGATGGTTGCAGTGGTTGAAGCAATGAATAGTTTGGGATATATTTGACTTGTGAAGGATCTGGTTATATCGGCTATATCTTGTAAGAGAATATAAATGGTAATTACGCTAACTGCGTGATTTCTCAATGATGCATGAAAATATGTGACGGATTCAAATTGCGCAGTGTTTGTGAACTTGCCACTTATATATTTAAGGCTACGGATAAGGCCAGACTGCTTTTAAGGTTACGGATAAGGCCGAGGCAGTCTGGCTACGGCATTTTAGTGATTTGGATAATTTTTAGAATTTTTTTTGGTAATAATTATATGTAATAGAATATAATTGATGTTTTACGTGGTTTATTAAATTAGAATGTTAAATTTAAATAAATATAGAAATGGATAAACTAATAATTAGATCAATAATTAGTTACAAAATTCTATAAAATGTTAAAATAGAAAAATATTATACAGTATAGATTACCAATTTCATTAAAAAATTAAACTAGCAATTGCACCGGGAGGTGCAAAGGAAGGCTGAAAGGAAACCTCCCAATGATGTAAGGGGGGCAAAACAGGTAGATGTTGAGTTAATTCTTCTCCAACTCCTCCTAGGAGAACAAAGGAAGAAGAATAAATGGCCTCCAGGGACTGAAATCAACCGAATTCACTATCACGCCGTCTCTGGTAACATAGCAATGGAATGTAGCCTTTCAGGAGGGCATATACTTGTTATTGCTTGGGGTTATGGTCTAAGAAGTTCGAACATCAAAATATAATGAGAGGATATTGCCTTTTAATACAGTTTACAAGGGGAGGATTTCTATTAATATTCAAGCACTTTATAAAAAGAGAGAGATAGCCTCTGTGCATTATTGAAAGGATATTCAATTGTTTTTATTATTATCGAATAAATTAAATGTTAAAAGTGATTAAATAATATTTAAAGTTTGAATTTATATATTTATTTTATTTTTAATAATTACATGCTATGATAAGAAAAGATTTCAAAACCAATAAAAAAATAAGAAAAATAAAAATAAAAATTAATTAAATAAATAAATAAATAGAAATAAAATAAAATAAAGATATAATTAAAATTAAAAATAAAATAGATAAAAATAAATAAATAAAATAAAATAAAATAAAAATTAAATTCTTAATTAAAAAAACAAGAATAAAATAAATAAATAAATAGAAATAAAATAAAATAAAGATTAATAAATAAATAAATAAACAAACAAATAAATAAAATGAAATAAAAATAAAATTACATAAATAACAAATTAATAATATTAAAATTAAAAATTGATTTTTTTATTAAAATAAATATAAATATTTAAAATTCAAATTATAAAGTTTGATTATTTGGTTTACTTTTCCTTGGCATTGTGTGATCAAAATGGAAGGCATATCTCACTCGATGTTAACAAGCGCACCTCAAATAAAATGCATAATTCATTAATCTTACAAAGACAATGGCTCCATGAACCAATATGGACCACTTGCAGACTCAATTGGTGGACTTGTGTACAAGAGAAATCCAAATACAGGAATATTCCGTATAAACAAGAACCAATTATGGGCAAGATGATCTTCTTTAACATGTGGCTGAATTATATGATTAAACAATTAGATAGGTATTTGTTATATTGATAATTTGAGATAATTATAAGTAATTATATTTGAATGTCCTTTTATTCTAACGAGACTAGTAAAAAGAACAATAGTGAAAACATAATAAAGAATTCCATTGTATTGTCTATAGAAATAGAGACGTAATGAGAAGAGATCTATGTAATAAAAATAATATGATGATTGTTTAATAGCTTGAGAAATTGTGTTAATGAGGAGATCTATATATAATAAAAATAATATGATGGTCACTAAATAAGAGATTCTAACATATAAAGGCTAGTCAAACTTCCCCCAAATTCATCAAGGTAGCCAAGGATCTACTTGTAGTTTCTATCGTTCAACCTGGGATGGTTAGAAAAGTAAGGCTTTTGTGCTCCTACAACCCCCTAGGATCACATAGTTAGATCCTCTCATAGTGGCCAACAATGATAACAGTGAGCCAGTCTATCGCTGCCCCCTCCCCACATTGGTCATCAAGATCAAGAGGGTTTTTTGTTGGACTTAGTAATTTAGCTAGCTGGACACTTATATATGCTACACTCTTTTCACTTTCTTCGTCTTGCTTTCAACATTATTTAGGAGCTGCTTTTGCACTCCAACATTGTGTTCACATCGGATGTATCCTTTAGTCCCCTTGACCTACTTTTGTGGTCATTTGTTGGATATTAATAAACTATCATATATTTCTAACTTTTCAACCCTTCCCATGTGTAGCCATCCCCTTCCCATGCAATTTTTCCTTTATTTTCTATCTCTAACTAAACCTCCCCTTACTCTCTCACCTAGCTGATTATTCTCTATTTCCATTACATTTTCCATGCCATTTAGGATCTCCTCCCCGTGCTTCTTGTTGCATGTCCACCACCAATTTCTTCGTTTTATTCATTTCATTTTTGTTGTTATAATATTGTTCTAAGTGCCCATAATTTTATCCAAAATTTTAAAATTTTGAATTCCTTCTAATATTGCACAACTCATCAAGGAACCCAGGTTTCATATGCTATACTTTTACTAGGGAGAGATGTTTAGCAGCCGCATAACATTTCGATAGTCAACCCTTAGACAATGGTTTTCAATGTGCACACATGATCAAGGTATGGGTGAGCAAGCATATTTTAAATTTTTTTTCTAACAGCATTTTTATCTTTTATTGTTAATCCTACTTTTTATATATAGTAATAGGCAAATCAAACTTTTTAGCAAGTGCAAAGAAGTTCCATAACCATGGATAGACCACCTACAAAGTGAAGGAAATGCTACAATCACCTTGGAGACAAAGGAATAGTTTTCTAATCACTGTTTTCATATCTATGTGATGAGGAGTTTTAAAGTCATCAGATTTTGGATTATCCACAGTGCTCATCACTGTTAGTAGACAGATTGAAACCCAAAGAGGTTCCATCATCAGGACATAATGGTCAAAGGGCAGAAATACAGCAAGATCAAATAGATAAAACAGAGATGTGTGATTGAGGGAATGTGGACTGGAAGAAAAGAGAAGAAAAACCCTAGGCACAACCGACAGCAACAAAGGACAACAAGATAGCACAAGAAAATAAAAAGAACAAAGGATAATACTATAATAGTAATATAAAGAAATAAAAAGGAATATGATATAAGGATAAAAGAAATAAGTAGTAATAAAAGTCAAATATTCAAATATATATAACCAATATAAACAAAAATAAATAAATAAATAAATAACTTCATAATAGTAATTAGTAATCTAAGGGTAATAGTAATAGGTCCAAACCGGAAAGGAAAGGAAGACATAAATCAAGGACAAAACAAAAACAACGAAAAGACAAATAACAAGCACAATAACTAAAAGGAGAAAGAAGGAAGAGAAAGAAGAAAAAGAATAACTAAAACAAAGAAGAGAGAGCAAGAAAGAAGAGGACAAACTACAAACATGTTTGAGCTACAAAACAAGGGCATTGGGTATGGGAGCACATTTCACAGATCAAGGACAGATTATTTACATAGCAATTAATCCCATAGTAAAACAAAACTAAGCATGATATAACAAGAACAAAAATATATTTCTACTTTAATTCAAACCAAAAATGCTATAAGAAACAACATCCATCCATACAATCACCATGGATTGACCATCTATAGATTGAAGGAACGCCACAATCACCTTGAAGACAAACGAATATGTTTCTGAAGGGCTAAAAGTATGTTTGAGCTGCAAAACAGGGCATTGAACATATGAGCACACTTGCATATCAAAGGCAGATTCTTTACAGAGCAGATCGATCCCATGGTAAAACGAAAATTGAGCATGATATAACAAGAACAAAAAGTTATTTACAATTTAATTCAAGCCAACAATGCAATAAGAACCAGCATCCGTTGATACAATTGTTTGGAAGAATCTTCCAGCAAAATGTACTTACGAAGGAAATTAAGAACAGTGAGGCAATAATGCAATATAGGAAAACTTTATCACACCACCAGTTTACAAACTATAAGTCAAGATTCATCATATTGCTTCTGCTTCTAGAATCTATTCAGCACCCCATTAGAAAAAGTGTGTTCCACCTAGTTTCCAGGACATGGGAACACATGAGTTGAGAAAAACTGTCGTGGTACATATGGAGACACCCTTCACATTTTAGGGAGCGGCAAGGAGGACATCAAGATTCCTTGCATAGGTCACCCTGTCTCTAAAATCATAAAATAATGAAATTTTAAAAATATGAAAACGTAAGTGATACATCTAATAGTATTTCATCAATCATCATCGTAGATGATACAAACACAATTACGTTAGCCTTTATGGTTTTAAGGCTTTCATTTTTTGTTTTGACTTTTTTAATTTTTCAATCCAAATTTTCAAAGTAACACACCCAGGCACCCCTGATTTGAAAGGGGAGTGCTGGCGACCCCACACACATATAGCATCCCTTGATTCATGTGAAACATTTTGATTTCACCCTATGTTTTGCTTTATGGGGGGTGCTGCGAAACGTTTTGCAGCAAGTTTTGCCATCCCAGGAGCATGGGTAGCACAAGGTTGCACCCCCAACTGTAAGGAGCATATCCATGTGTAACACTGAAAAACAGAAAAACAGCAATTAATTTCTCAAAAACAATTGAAAAGTGACCATTTGCTTTAGCAAATCATTGTGTCCAAAATTGGAACATCATATGCTTTAGTCAGTAATGATATTTTCCACATTTAATTTATCAGGGTAAAGAGGTCAAAGAAAGTTTACAATTGCATGCAAAGAAGGAGTATACAGATCAGACGATGTAAGTTTGTCATTACTGAATAATGTTACAAGGAAACAAGATAAATAAATATGACAAACCTTCTAGAGAGATAGAAAGAGGAACCCTTTTTCACTGTCGGTAAAAGCTGCAGTGAAGACATGTTGGTGAAATTGACTATTTATTGCGATGCTGAAATAACTGATCTTTATAAAGGAAAATCTCTCCAAGAGGCTTTATGAAACATGTGCCAGTGTTCTCATAAGATATTCACACTGGAAATGTAACTCTCTCCAGTTTCTGCAGTCACAAAATCTCAGTCATGAATTGAGATCAATGTAATTCTGTTATGTGAAAAAAAATGCAATGTGTAGAGACAGCAGATCAGTGCAATTCTGCTATGGTTAAAAAAAATGCTGTGTGTAGAGACAGCACAAAAGAAGAAAAAATAACCAGATAAAGCATGAACATTATGATGATATTCTTCATTGAAAACTTAGTCCCCGTACAGTCAATGCATATGGCATTTTTGCAAAGTAATTTCTACGTCATTCCAGCGTCCATTCTTGATAATTAGAATTTAGCATTACTTGTTCCAACTCATGCTAAGCTATAATAACTATCTTGAAACACTCCAATTCAAACATTCATACCTAAATGTAAGGAAAAGGAACCCATTTTTTTTAATAGCATGTGTAGTATTTTACTATGCATCATAAGAATCCAAACACTGCAAGTTCTTATGTACTCTCTATAGAGTGCTGACAATCGAATTGTGCAAATTAGAAATGCCCCACCTAGATCAGATGGCACTAGACATGAACCGTTTTTATTAACAGGCAAAAATGGAATCTGGCCAGTACCAGAAAGCCATTTTCATTCTCAGACGTTTGTGAAATAACCCAAAATGGAGAGCATACTCATGTAAAAGCCCGGCAACATTGCACATAAAGCATACTCATGTAATAGTCCGGCAACATTGCACATAGAATGGTATAATAAAGATTCTTCTCTTGGCTGAAGCAATGAAAATATAAACGATTTTGTTAACAGGAGAAAGAAGAATTCAGCGAGTGATTAAAGATCAGTTTCCCTCTCAGAAAGTCGTGAAAGAATCCAATAACCAATCACTGGAAAGCACAACCATGTGAGAACCTAGCAGTGTGACACCTAGACTGGTCCAATCAAGTTTCCCCTTTTGGATGAAGCAATGGAAACATAAATCATTTTCATTAACAGGTAAAAATGGAATTCGGATGGTGACAACCTATCATTTTCATCTCATAAGGCTACGAAAGAACCCGACACTCACTGGAAAGAATAACCAGAACCTAGAGGAACACCTAGATCAGTAAAGGCGCGATTGCTCGTTTGGCCAAAGCAACGCAGCAGATTGTAAGTTCATGTAGGGTACAAACACAACATCAGCTTCAACACTGACAGCAATTTCATATTAGACTAGATGCAGCAAATTGGAGTTCCTCTGTCTCAATTAGGTTTCACTTTACTGTGCTCTCTTGTGTATTAGGTTTATGAGGTCTTTATATATGTGTGTGTGGATGTATATATTAAGTTACCTTGCCCATTAGATGGGAAGGACCAGGTGATCAACCTTTCCCACTGAACTGGACTTTGAATTTACCATAAGAACCACTGCTGGCCCTGCTCACTGACTTTGAATTTGAGTAGCCTATTTTCGAAATAATTCAAAGCTGCCCCACTAAATTCCCTAGAAAGAACAATAACTCGGCGGATGGCCAAAAGAGACACCAAGATATGAACACGCCGTTGAAACTGACCACTCATCTATACATCCTCTCCAAAGCAAACCCGATACTGGAAACACACATATCTAAGCCCCGTTGAGGCCTGAAACCAAGACCGCATGCATGGAACATCAAAGACCTAGATCGCGATATCCCAATTGGGTCATATATCCCCCACATACCCAGTTCTCCGGTCATAACTCTCAGCAAAACCCATGTCCATTCCTGTCACTATGCAAACTGATTTGCCTTGCTTTGATGCAAAAAAGCCTTAAAGCAATATGCATGTATCTTCTACCCGAAACATTAAAAGGGTTTCTGCAAGCAAACAACTCTGCTTTCTGATTCAAATTGAACTATACAATAGCATAATTTATGAGGAATTGAGATCTTAGTGAAATACATTATATAATTTTTATGAAAAGTACCTCAGAAGGGAGAATTCGTGAACGATTTCTGCAAATGAGAAAATCCTCCTTCTTGAGAAAGAATCAAACATTTCTACTCTGCAGCCTTAGTTTCACTCTCGTCTTCTTCCAGCTTCTTCAGCGCCCGATAATGGGAGATCAAAGCAGAGGGGAAATCAAAGGGGTCGGAGCCGAGAGGCACCACTGGGCTGAGCACGAGTAATGGGAGATCGAGCATGCTGGGCGACAGGATTTCAGGTGAAACAACGAGGTAAAAGCAGACCCCTGTGCGCTGGTAAGAGGAGCAGCCGGCAAATGGCACGTTTTAAGTGGTTCGAAGGACGATGATAAAGCCCTCTTATTGGCTCCGGCGAACAGTACATTCAGCCAAAGCCAACAAAGGGAACGCTTTCAGCGTAAAAATTTAATTGGTATTTGTAATGTTATGAATGGTTTGTAGTTTTCCTAAAATGGGAGAATATTATAGAGTATAGATTACCAATTTCATTAAAATTTGTAAAAAGTTAATTGGTATTTGTAGTGTAAGGAATTGTTTGTAGTTTTCAGAGGAGGAAGCTGAGGGTAAAGCGAGTAGATTTCTTTTATAGGTGACAGAAAATTCGTATTCATTATCAAGTTAGAGTATCATCTTCTTTATCAAGTTAGAGTGATTTGGAAAAGGTCAAGATTCCGAACAAATTATCAAATTTATTAAATCTGTTTGTTGGGCTATGAATTTGTAAATAGTTTATTGGTATTTGTAGTGTTATGAATTGTTTGTAGTTTTCTTTTTAATACGGATAAGACATTTCTTTTTAATCTGAATCCGTAATTGGTTAGTGTAATTTGGAAATTGCCAAAATTAGCCTATGCTGCAGATTAACAAATTCATTAAAAATTGTATAAGGTTATTTTCTCTTTGCTGTGATATGAATAGTTTATAATTTTAAGAAGAGGAAGTTGAGGAGAAAGTGGCACTATTACATGTAGGGTATTTTTAAAATATCTTTTTAAAACCCAAAAAAAATTAAAATTTACATTAAAATTTAATATCAATTGAATGGTTTTAATTTTAAAATTTAAGACAAAAATAGTTTGAGACAAAATTTTATATTTAAAACAAAAAATATTTTCAAATAAAATTTTATATTTAAGACAAAAATATTTTAAGACAACTTGATATTTAAGACAAAAAAACAAAAAATCATATCACTTTAATACAATATTATTTCACACCTCTAAATTTGAGAAAACCATATTACTTTAAGACGATATTATCTCACACCTACTAATTTACTCTGAAAGTGCGCCTTGCAGGTTACTACTCGGAGATAATTATATTTTAAATTTTTGAAAATAGATATTCAAACCACATCAAATTTAATCATATCAATTTATTTCTTTTATATTATATTTTTATTTTTTCATTCATTCTTTTTAATTAAACATAAAATTAGAAATGCTAATTATATTAATTTTTTAATTAAGAATATTTAAACTAATTTTTAAATATTTAATGAATGTATATTTAGTTGAAAATTATATTAAAAATTACATAAAAGTGATAAATTAAAGATAATTTGCTCTCAAAACAATTACAATATACATACCATATTCTAAAATATAATAGAGAAATAGATAACAAATATTGTTTTTTGGTGGAGCTAAATTATTTAATTATTTATTCTTTTTAAATGTGTGAAAAAATTTAAATTACTTCAACTTAAACTTTGATATAAATTTACCAGAAATTATATATATATATATATATATATATATATATTCTTAATGGTTTTCTACTTTTATATATATAGATATATATTTTGATTTCAAAACTATACATTAAAAAATAAAATAAAATACAAATTTATCAATATATGCATTTTAAACTTTCATTTTTTTCTTTCTAAATGAAAATTCAGAAATTTGATTATTGCATGTCTTATACTCACATCTCCATTTCTTTTCACTATTGAACAAATATATCAAAGAGATAAATACCAATAATTTAATTATTTCTTAGATAATATTTTGCAATTTAAATCTTTTCTTATTGTAAAAAACTTTATACTAATATATATATATATATATATATATAATGCATTTTATTATTTTATTATATTAATTTATTGTTAGGTATTGAGATTTTGGTAAAGATTTTCATTTTGTATTTAGAAAATCATACATGCATTATTAAGAAAACAAATAATATTAGTAATTGATATCATTTCAAACTAGGGAATAATGAGTGTGATTTATCTTCCTCACTTAA
Organism: Pinus albicaulis; assembly: GCA_034641835.2. NCBI lineage: Eukaryota > Viridiplantae > Streptophyta > Pinopsida > Pinales > Pinaceae > Pinus > Pinus albicaulis. Next base: position 158,062 of record JAXQQM020082587.1, read on the forward strand.
TAGAAATATATACCAATAAATTATGAAGGAGGTTGAAAGAGTACTTGTAGCATAAGCTTTAATTTAACTTAAAAAACCATTATCATGCCCCTATAGTCACTTGCATCAGAAGATGACTTAGCGCACCGAGATTTCCCATCACTATAGGTTTGTGGTGCATCGTGACTCGTTTCATCTCATCGATTTTCTCAATCTGAAACTACATGATTCCATACTACACCTCAGTTTTTATATTTCACGATTATTAAAATTCATAAGTTTAACACTTGTTGAAGTATGTAGATAATCATTCCATACAATTATGCCTTAACATAACCAATATGAAAATGATATGAATGAAAATAGTCTTATAGAATCAACAACTCAACTGGCCTAACAGTTCTCAAATATTCAATTGTGTTACAAACAAGTGAACTCTAGTCTCGTATAGAAATTTAAAAATTATAAGAGCACAAAATTCATACAAACATATCCTCAAATTTCCTATTTGATTTATTATAAGAGCAAACAATTCATCCAAACATATCCTCAAATTTCCTATTTGATTTACTGCCATCGATCACAACTTTGCCATAGATCAAAATTGTTTCACTCGATAGAAATAGTAAATACTCTCGTATGCATGCAATATATGAAGAGTTAAGTTAAGTGAAGGAAGCCAAGTTAAGTCAAATATTTGAAGTGAAGTGAGTCAGAGTTAAAAAGTTAATGTCTTTTCAAGAAAATCTAAGTCAAGGAAAAGAAAAATGTGGGTTTTTGTTAAAGTGAAGTTAGAAAAGTTTAGTTAAAGTGTCAAGTCATAGTTTTCTAGAGGAAAAGAAAGTTAGAGTTTGCATGTTTCCATATTTAAAAAGTTTAGTGCTTATATACTCATGGTTGGTTCATTGTAATGTGAAGTAAGAAGAGATAATCACAACAACTTGGTGGATTTATATGAGAGAATAATTAATGAATAAAGCTTATTTATTCAAGCAAAAAATTGTGTAATTATTTGTCTTGTGTTTGCATGTTTTTCTCCGCCTCTAAATAACAAGTGGTATCAGAGCAATGTTTAGCAAGGTTTCAAAGAACCAAAGGAGTTAAGAATGTCATGAGATACTTCCACTAAGAGCCTTGGCTATTGTGAGTAGCCCACGAATCAAAGTTTGCATCCATTGGTCCATAAGTATAAACTAGAGCTTGTTGAGAGTTTGTAAATCCAACTACTAAAATATTAGGGTGAGTAGCCTACAGAGCCACCACCCTATCAAGAGGAAAGAGGCGCCACCACTAACCAAAGTAGGAGTCTCCAACCTAAGCGGTAGTCATGAGCCTCCATAAGAATCTGCATAGAAGAGCTTGGAAAAGTTGCGAGTAGTTGTTGGGGGCCATCATTAAAGTGAAGGTTAAAATTTTTAGTTTTAAAGATAATCAAGTGTATGCGAAGTTAATTTCTAGAAGGCTGAAAAAATAAGGAAACAAGACAAAAGAAAAAATAAAGACGAGTCAAGGGTCACAAAGCAAGATTGAAGCAATCTGGGAAAAGAAATCGAAAGGAAGAGCCAAAGTATTTCGAAGAGATGATAGAGGTTCTCGCCGCAGTTGGGGCATATAAAAAACAAGTAGATGAAGTATAAAAAATCGAGGATGAATGGATCATGATAGATCTAGTAACACTTCCAAAATTTACTGGTAAAAATTTTGATTTAAGGGAATTGTCAAAATGAAAAAAAATTCTTCAATGTAAAGAGTTAATTGAGTATCAGTCTAATAACCTATATGATGAAGTATGTGATTCCTTGGTATTGGATCTTATAAAACATGCATTGGATGAGAATTCTTTGTGCAAGGTAGCAAAATATACATCTTCCTAGGAAGCATGGAAGACCCTGAAAGTAGAATTTGGTATAAAGGAAAGTGACATAAAGTAGCAAATTCTGTTACAGTTTGTTGAAGAATTAATAGAAAGTTAATTGCAAGTCTGAGAGTAAATGAGCAAGACTCTAGGATGAAAACATAGCTTAGAGAATCCCGCTCAAATGTGGATGATGGTCATAATGACTATAAAAGTGAAACCCATCATGTATACATGCATATGAATGAAGAAGACACAAAAAATATTGTAGAGTGAGAAGTTTAAGCCTCTACACGTGAAGTAGATCAAGAGCATATAGATGCTCGAGAACCACACTGTAACATAGATGGTGAAGATTGTGGTGAATCCCACTGTGATGAGACACATGTGGATGGTGAATGCAAGTGAGTTGTGAATTGGTGAATCCAACAATAGATCTCGTTGGTGATGGTGAAGCTTTCAATAAATAAGTGAATAACATGTGTGATCTAGTTGGTATGATTGTATTTGATGATGACCTCTTTGCATCAGAGTTTGAGGCATCTAAGTTTGACAATAAAAAAGACAATTTTTCATATGAAGTAATGGTTTGTAGAGATGGAAGTGCATCTCTCATGAATCCAACAACAAATGATGCATTTGGTGAAGTTGAAATTTTTAATGAGCACATGCACACTCAAATATCTCACCACATAGTGGATGAAAATTATGTTGGTGAAATTTGTGGTCTCTTTTTTGAAACAACGACTGGTTGTGGAAATATGAAAAGTGCCATGTTTGATGAAGAATTGAAGCTTGAAGCTACAATAGTAGCAGCAAGTTCTGAAGTAATAGTTACAATTGTTCATGAAGTAGTGCACGATCTAGCAGCAATTTATGATTAAGAAAAGGATAAAGTGGTTCATGTGTTTTTTATGAGAATATCCACTAACAACATAACAATGGAAGATAGCCTCAATGCAGTTGAATAGGAAAAGAATAAAGAAGAAGAAAATAAATCTCTCACTGCGGAGCATAATGAATATGTTTTTAACATTGATTTTGAGTGCACAAGTTGACATGAAAGCAGTCCGCTTACAATTATAACTGAAAGCGAAGATGAAGGAAAGATGTAGGAAAGGGCATGGAAGTTTCTGAAGATGAAGATGAAAGCATTGAAAAAAACTTTCAACAGTGGAGTCAAGAACAGATCAAATTTTACTATCAAGAAATATGGCACAAAGAAGTTCATGAATATGAAGCATAAGAAGGATGAAAAAGTTCATAGTTTGAAGATGAAGATTTGTGGTAGTAGTCCATGAGTGAACGAATATTTCTAGAGGAAGCTATAGAAGATAGGCTCTGAAATCCTAAATGATTTTTAGAACAAATATAAAAGAAGTCAAAGAAAAATTGTAGTAGCAAAAAGTGAAGAAATATGGAGCTTACATAACAACGTAAACTTTGAAATGGGAACTATAAACTGAAAATGGGAACTCTAACCCAAAATTACCCCAAAAAACACGAAAAAATAACCCAAAAATGAAAAGTGTGTATTCCACAATGAGGTTTTATTTTTTTAGGTTTAATTTGCAACATTTTTTAAAAATGGTGGTAAAACCAATTTTCGTGTGCCAAATAAATGGAAAAAAAAAAAAAAAACACTAATGTTGGTGCTAGAATACCATTTTTATTTTCCATGTACAATTTAATCATATTTTTAGTAATGACGTTAAATATAAAATAATGAGATTTTAAGCACATTTAAATTCCAATAATTTTTATCCATGTCGTTTAACATATAATATCATGACACTAAAAAACCCTAAAATTCTAATTGTTTTCAACCATAATGTTAAAGATAAAAGACATTTCACAATTTTTCGTCCATAGAATTAATTTTTTTTTTAACTTTCTAACATATTTCAACCATGATATTATGAAAAAATCATATGGCTAAAATAACCCAAAGAAGCATAAATTATTTCTCCAAGCTATTGTTGCATTGTGAATATTTTAGACAAATGAATTCATCATAATTAAAAAATATAATCCACCAAACATAAAAAAGACTCATAACTTCATGTAAGATCATATGGAAGTTAAAATATCATTTTCATTGCTCAATGAAAACATCATTTATATAAATTATCTTACACAATTATTCAAAATCACTCATATTTTCTTGCACACCATCAAAATTCACATCTTTAGATGAATGAATGGATGCACATTGCAGATGAAGATGTTCCATATTCTTCTCTTTCATAAACTAGTGCCCTATCTAAGTCAACATGCATGCCCACCACTTGAGGTTTCAAAAGTCTTCTAGATCTACGACTGGGTTCAGCAAACTGCCATCTCAACACTATTTCTTCTCTTAGCAACCTCTTCAAAATCTCTATTGTCCTGGAGCGAAGAGTTTATATTTTTTTTAAATTGAATTCATAAACAAGTATGTCAACTTCCTCTAATTTTAAGAGGTTTGTGCAGCGACGATTTATATTTGTACCCTTTCCTTTTCTGTTTTCGCCAAATTTTTTATCAACTACCATCTCTGGCTTGTACACACAATTGAATGGGTGTGTGTTTGTGGTATACCAATGTACTTCAACACCTATAACATCTTCATTTTCTGTAATGACCTTTATAACCTTGGCAACCTAGAATGGATAGCCATGTGGATCATCATGTGCTAACACTGCGATCATGCAACGCTCCTTAGTATCCTGTACTAAAACCCTGTAAAGGTCTTCCATGGCTTCACGTTGTGCATGAGACCTTTTGGAACAATATACATTTCTCTTTCCTCCACCTGTGTAGAATTAATAATACTTTGTGATTGTTGTTGTTCGACAATGATTGTTTCCTCCTGTTAATTTGACACATTTTGTGGCCAAATAAATGGATTCTTCAAAAGCGTATCTTCATTTGTTGGTCTTGAAAGGATATCAATCTGACCATTGAAAAATGACTCCCACCAAACTGAATCAACAACATCAAAGTACTCATATGTATATCTAATGGATTTTTTAATTTCTTCCAAACATTCAAAATAATCTATATCTCTCTTCTGTCTTTGTGCATTATGAACTTCACCAACTGATTGTAATAAAAATATATTTGACACAAATATTGGATGATCTTGAATGAACTTAAAATATTCCAAACATGATGACGACACCCATTTTGCAGTAGTTGAGTACTTCTTGCCCCATAATAAGTGTTTTCCCATGAATTTTTTTGATACGAAATTGATGTTGGAAGCTAATGTCATAAGCTGTTCAATGTATTTCTCCTCACCATGCGATCCTAGAATAAACCTTTGCATGTTAACAGTTTCTTCTAACACATGAAAAATAGGCTCTGGCATATTTTATTTCTTAATACATTCAATTAATGATGGCAAACTCCCAACATCCTTCCTCCTCAATGTTACTGAAAAATGATTGAACATCTTATCAATATGGTCATGAGTGTATCCAACAAGAAGGAAACCAACCTTTACCTTATGAAAAATTCTCAATTCAACAAGCATGTTTAGATATCCAAAAACAATCTGAATTTTTTTTTCACGACAAGTGTTTTCTAATTGTAGATACAAAATTTCAGGAAGATTACCACACCAATGAGAAAGCAACTCATGAACTATGGTTATTGTCATATTTCCATCATTATGAATATTTGGAGTTGTGAAGTAAAATCTTGGCGACATTTTCCCATTGAAGACCATACAACCGACCAAGTGAAACTGGATAAAATTTCCCTCCTGCAAATTTTTGGGTGTGCGAAAAAAATGTGGTTGAAGTGTTTTCCTCTGGTCCATACCATTAATTATCAAACCCAAATATTAATTTGGATTATCATAAAAATTATTTCGATGCTTGTAAAACTTTTTCCTTTCACTTGTTTATTGTTTGTGATTCTCTTGAAGTGATTTGACAATGGAATCTACACATAACATAAAATAAACCTATTAATAGATAAATTTTCATAGTTGATCACTATACAAAAAGGAATAATGTTATGAATGCTTACCTCTTTCTGCTCCTTGACATTTATGCCTTTTTTATTTTAGAGAAGCACATGTAATGCAAACCCCTATCCTTGTCTTCTTAGGAATATGAACATTGTTGAATTCTCTCCTCCATATCTGCACTAAATATTGATATGTAATAAAACAACCATTTCCTTCAACACCTTCTGCATATTCATTGTATAAGTTGTAGATTTATTGTCTTGAGAAATTATTTGGAATATATGTATTGTATCTCTATTTCGCAAACACTCTCCATGTTTTGAAAAGAAGTCTTACAGCCATGATATTGCAGTGTTTGCTAGCGGCCCAAACTCTCGTTTAGAATGAACTTCTGAATAATATGTAGGATATTTTTCCAAATTATCTTGAATTCTTGATAGACAGAAATTACCAATTGAATGAAACATTTTGAAAGCCTTTCTACAGAGCAATAAATACATAATATGATAATCATAACCTGCCAGTGTAGATTGCATTCACCCCACTAAATATGAATTCTGCGTGCTTTTATTCAATGAAAAATAGTTCTTCCTTTTCTCCAAAGCAAACTTGAAATCCATATGTTTCAAGAAATCCTTTTTATAATAGTCACTTGAAATGAGATCACTGATAGAACTTCTTCTTGTAAGACATTCTACTCTACCCCTTGTATGACTAGACCATCTTGGATTGATACGAAAAGGTCTACTCATACTTATAGATACAATATTTGCTGGAAACATCTCCATCATTTCATCATTCTCTGAACAAGCATTTCCATCATCAGTTGGAGGAATACTATTCTTACTATGATCATTTTCAATATAGTTAGGAAACTCACCACCATCATTGTTTGGAGAATATTCATTACCATCTTCGGCGACATGAAAATTTTCAATACCATCATCTAAGGTATTGAAATACTTAATTGGACGACATTATTCACAATCTTTATCTTTCCCTTCATCATTGTTGCTCTCATAGTCCATAGGATTAGGACTATGTGGAAGTTATGACTCGATTGATTGGAAATTCTTCATCCTAGCCTTCGTCACTGCTGCTCTGATAGTCTATATGACTAGGAATAAGTGGAAATTAAGACTCTCGATTTATTGGAAAATCTTCATCCCACCCTTCATCACCGTTGCTCTCAAAGTCCATAGGGTTAGGAATAAGTGAAAAATGTGACTCTCTATTTACTGAAACTTTTTCGTCCTACCATTCATCACTATTTCTCTCATAGTCCTTAGGATTAGGAATAAGTGGAAAATGTGACTCTCTATTCACTGAAAATTCTACATCCTACCATTCATCACTATTTCTCTCATAGTCCTTAGGATTAGGAGTAAGTGGAAAATGTGACTCTCTATCCACTGAAAATTCTACATCCTACCATTCATCATTATTTCTCTCATAGTCCTTAGGATTAGGAGTAAGTGGAAAATGTGACTCTCTATCCACTGAAAATTCTACATCTTTCCATTCATCACTATTGTTGTCATAGTCCTTAGGATTAGGACTAAGTGGAAAATGTGAGTTTTTATTCACTGAAAATTCTTCATCCTCCCATTCGTCACTATTTCTCTCAAAGTCCTTAGGATTAAGACTAAGTGGAAATTGTGAGTCTCTATTTTTTGAAAAGTCTTCATCTTGGCCTTCATCACTATTGCTCTCATAGTCCATAGGATTAGGACTAAGTGGAAATTTTGACTCTCTATTTATTTGAAATTCTTCATCATGTCCTTTGTCACTATTTCTCCCATTATATTCATCAATATCAATAGAGTTGTTACGTGACAAAGATGTTGATGCTTCATAAAACGAACAGAGGAATCCATAACACTCAAACAAAATATGTTGAATGATGCAAATGATCTCTCTCCCAATGATAATATATATGTGAAAGAATAAAAATTTCCTTCCAAAATTTCCCTCTAAAATCTCCCTCTAAAATTTTTCACTGAAAATTTTCGCGTATTTTATTTCTACAATTTATTTAAACATTTTCTACTAAAATATTATCTTGAATATTGAACGTAATTTCTATTTAAATTTTCTACACATTTTTCTTTTAATAATCTTTTCCAAATTAAAATAATCTTAATTAATTGTATAACATTTACTTGATTATAAATTTTATTTTTTTAATATTTATCATATTTTTTATCCCACATTCACCCTACGGAAAATAAATTCTGTAATTTCCGCTTTATAAGAACTTTCATTGTCACTATTCCTCACATTACATCCATATTTCTCGAGGTTTATTTGAAAACTTGGAACGATTTTCTGGAGCAGTAACATTATCAACGGGAGATTCTCGCATTTGAAAGGTTAGTTCCCCTTCTACTTCAATGAAGAATTTGACAAAAATTATTTGTTAGATGCCAACAAATCAATTTTTTCATATCCAAATTACCATAAAAAAACCAATTAAAATAAACATATTATCTAAAATAAAAAAATAAAAATAAAAAAATAAAAAAAATCCACATAGACATGGTGGGTGGGCCAACATGGGGTCAACACCTAGCCACTGTGGGCCAGGTGGGCATGCCCACTGCTCCCTCGGGAAGTATGGGTCTCGAATCGAGACCCCTGCCTGCCTGGGGGGGAGGTGGGTGCCCCCACCCGACCCAAGGCGGCCGTGCCACGGGCGGGCGTCCTCTCATGGGTGCATCTGCCCGCAGCACATGCGCCCACGGGTAGGCGTCTGCCCAAGCCCAATGGCCCGAGAGTCATCCCTTATTCTCAAAATCGGCTCCCAAAATATTAATATATATATATTTATTTATTTTCCAGGGGGTTGTGGAGATGAGACGTAATTTTTTTTTTCTTTTTTCCAGAAAGGTCAGGGAGAAAATGTAAAATAAAAAATATATATATACTTTTTTTAAAGGATCTTGTTTTAAATTTAAGGGGGGCGACTCTGAGAATTAGGTCAGGGAGAAAATGTTAAAAAAAAATAAAAATTTAAAGGATTTTGTTTTAAATTTAGGGGGGGCGATTTTGAGAATTAGCCCCCAAAATAAATAAATAAATTAAATTTGTTTTCCAAGGGGGTTGGGGAGATGGCCTGTAAAAAAAATTAAATTTTGTTTTACAGTTGGGGTCAGGGGGGAAATGTAACTTTTTTTTTTAAGGAACTGGTTTTATATTTTGGTATTTTGGATAAATCTAAATTCACACTAAACCTAGAGGCGATTTACATGTTTCTGGTGTGTTTTAGTTTATATTTTTTGTTTGTTTGTTTTGTTTATGTAAGATATTTATTTTTTTATGATTTACTAATTTATATGTACATATATATGTTTGCAGGAAAATGGCATCAAGGAAGGTTTCTGTCAATCTTTCTGGACCAAATTCAACCATTGCATCATATAAAGCTACAGGTGGGCCATCAAAAAATACTATTGAACGAATTCCACCTCAGTTAATTATTGAAAATGTAGGAGATGTCGCCACAAAACAAAAAAAGTTGGTTTCATACTAGAACAAATCAAAAGAAGTGAATCGTACAAAATATACATGGTTTCTGAAAGATATGGAAGGAAAAACTCTGCAATTATATTTATATGCTAGTAATAATTTTGATGTTGAAAGTTATGAGTTGGTGGGAAAAGTACTAGACCTATATATTTTTTCGAATTTTGAAAATGTTTATATCCTTTCAAAACCGCCCAAGTCACATGATAAGCTTAGATATCATTTTACATTGGCGATGTATAACACGGGGGAAGATTCTTCAAGGATATGCAAACAAATCGTACATAATATTGCACATAATATTGTAAGTATTTTTATTTACACTTGTGTGTTTTGCATTATTCTAATTATATCATTATATTTTTAATAACTTGGTTATTATTGACATTATATTTTGTTTGAGAGAATTTAATTTTTTTGGGGGGGAATCAATTATATAGAGTGATATATTATGATGTTGTCTCCATTTTTCATGAACATGAAGAAGAAGATATGGGAAAGAAACCAAAAAAATACTGCATGATGTTACAAGACTATATCAAAGGGATCAATCTAGTAAAGCTAGACGTGTTACTTTTTAAAATGAGGAAGTTGAAGTTGAAGCTAAATATGAAGAATGTGTTTCCATTACTGAAGATAAGATTAGAACTGATGTTAGAAAGGAGAAGAGACATTAAAAAAAAAATGCCCAATAATGTCTCCCTTCTAGTTGATGATGACGATATTTCTTCGGTTGAAGAAAATATCATAACCAATAGGAGGAAGAAACAAAAAATTACTCATTTTGAAAAAATCATGGACAACAGTGAAGGTCCTAGTGAAAACTCAAAAGGAAGCAGGGAAATCATTACACCAAGAGCTTATTTAGGGGATGGAGTTATTAAAACAAAACAAAATTTCATTCGACATCATTTGTCGAAGACAAATTTAATTGAGGATGGTTGTTCATTTCTACTTAATGTCATTAAATTCTACAAGCCAGATGAAGGACAATTGAAATATCAAATTAGAAACCCACTCCACTTGCATGTTCACAATTTGAAAACATTTATGAGGTACAACCCTTTTTCACATGTGGTTGATTATGTTCTTCTTGTTGATCCAAATCAAGTTCCTAACAAAGAAGCATTTTACAAGTCAAAATGTTTTGAATACAAATACTATGTACTTGGGGGAAACCATTTTGTATAAGCTCAAAGGAAATTTATGGAGGAATATCTCAAAAACCCACGTTTTGAAACAATGAAATGTATCATTTATGTTGGTTTAACAGATACAAAAGAAAATTTATTGGCATGGGATCATAATTCAAATAATAATTATAGGATGTGTATGATTTTAATCCAAAGGGTCATATTTATTCATAGTGAATTTGAAGAAAAATGTGGTGGGGATAAGGCAGAGGTTCATCATACATTTCAAAAGGAACATTGTATGGAAATTTGTTATAAAATTCCATAAAAAATAAATTCAAAAGGTGGCAAAGTAAATTTTGAAATATTTAGAGGTATGGATAAAATTTTCCAGTTGGCATTGAGAATTAGAGAGATATGGGAATTGATTGATCAGATTTTTGAGTTGTGGGAGAACGTTGGCATAACAAGTCAAAAGGTCAAAAAGTCTAAACCATTGATATGTACCAACGGTAAATCAAGTCCTGAAATGAAACTACTTCCAGAAGATATGACTATCATACCTTGGAGATCAATGCAAGGAGTGAAGGAGGAAAAACTTGTCAAAACAATATTGTCTCGTGTAAAGTCGAGAGAATTATCAATGGAGGAAATGTTTGAGGAATTTCTAAAGTTTGTTATTTTTACTTATTTCTAGATTATAAATTTCTGTTAAATATAATATATTATTGCTGGTAGTATTTTTTATACATATCACTATATTAACATTACTTACTTTATGTATTCGGTCACAAGGTCTATATGAGAATACAAGAAAAAATGGTTAAATTTTTGAATGAAGATAGTTGAGATGATATTTCATGCAACTACCCAGATTCAAGTTCTACATTAGTGCTAAAATATTTTTATCTTGCATTTAAAAAGGTATGTTGATTTATACATTCATTTCTATTCATATGTATATTATTTTTATTGTATAACTTATACATATATATTTTTTATTTCATTAAATATGAAGAAGGATGCAAATAGAGCAACAGATAGTTTCAGAATATTTATTGAAAAAATTAAAATGGAAAAATGAGAAAAAAAAATCTTAGTGATGTTGAACTTGATCCCAATCTTAATCATTTCATTTGGAATGGGATCCACACTACCCAATATCAAATAATATCGGGTGATTGTGAAGACATTGCAAAACTCATACCTAAAAGGGATTATTCCCTAGTTATTACATATATTCCTCATGGTTTCAATATCCCAAACATTGAATATGATAGTGACCCTTATACTTATCAAGCTTTTAGTAAAGTGGTTGCGAGATTTCTAGAAATCACAACATCACCATTTTGGAGATTTGTGACATTTCATTCAGACACACAATTGGGGTTGTTATTATCAAGCTTCAAGGAAAAAGCAAAGTCAAGGATGCAACTTACATGGTAAGACGTTGAAATTGTATGTTTGATTAATGTTAAAAAATATTTATGTATAAGTTAATTTAACTTTTACTATTTCATGTTACAGGAAAAATTTAAATCTTATTTATCGCGGAAATCAACCATTTATAAGTGACTATGAGTTCATTCAAGTTGAAATTTGAAAAAAGGATGATAACTATAAGGTTATTATTTTCAATCAAGTAGATGGAAAGAGTCATAGCCAAGTACTGGTCTATGATGTTGTTGTAAAAAAACTAACATATGAAGATAAAGAAGAAAAATGAGAGATAGTTAACATATATCAAAAACCACAGCCATTGATTAACTATCTTTTAGATTTATGTTCAAATGAAGGAGAATGGGTTTTGGATTTATTTTCAGGCTTAGGTAAGTTTTATTATATAAAAAGAATTTCACTATTTTTTTTTTTTTTTTTTAATACTAATTTATTAAATTTTTTATTTTGTACTCAATGATTACGTACAACACTAGCATGTTGCTTACAAAAAGGGATAAATTGCATTTCCATTGAGAAAGACCCACTACAATGCAAATTTATTCACCAAAGAATTAATGGTCTTCAATTTCTTCCAGATGCAATGCAAGAAGTTGGTTTGAGGAAAGGGGATTTTAATGAATCCCATGTGGCAAAAAAAACAAAAGAACCTCAACCACCATTAGATGGAATGATTGGAAAGACATACTTTCGGACATTCACAAATATCAAAGATCCATCAGAAGAGGAAACTGATCAAAATGAAGTCAATAATGAAAATATTGTGGAAGAAGACAATAATGAAACTCTTGAAAATGAAAAGTTTTGGTTACGTGATATTATTGATTAAATTTTAGTTAAGCTTCCAAATGAAGCTCATTTTTTGTAACTATTAATAAGTTATACTTGTAGTGTTTTGACATTGACATGTTATGAGAATAGTATGTATTCAATTGTTGTTATTATATGTTTAGTATTTGTATAATGTATTTTCACTTCATTTTTTATGTGAATCATTTAATTTTTGAAAAAAAAATGTTATTATTCTTAGTTTTTGACATAAAATTCATAAAAATTGCTAATTTTTATATTTTTTTTGTTAATTTTTTCCTATAGAAATGGTTATTTGACATGCCACTTTTAGCAAAAAAGACTCAAAATTTGTATTTTTTTTCAGTTATATCTATATTCAAAATGTCTATTTTAATGTAAATTGTTAAAATTTCTTGTTTTTTTAGTGCTAATTATTTCATGTGCAATGAAATATTATTTAACAATATAGAACCAGATAGAAGATCGAAACTTAAAAATTTTGGCATTCTTTTTACCACTGCAAAAAATCAAATACCTCATTATAAAAAAAAAAAAAATGAAAGGAAAGAATAAAAAAAAAAACCTAAAAAACACTTAAAAAAAATATGTAACTAAAGAGGAAAAAGATGAGTACTTCCAAAATTTTTAAATTTAGAAAATAATCATTAGCATTTAATACATTAAAAAATTTAAGGTAAAAAATAAGTCTTCTTAAAAAGAGGATGATGCTGGCATCAACACTTTTCAAAATTAACATAAAAATCACTAAGATTTTAAAAATAATGTTTATACTTAGTACATAAGAAAATTTAATGTGTCAAAAACATGCTAAAAAAAATTAAGAGTATTCTGAATCAACACTTTTCAAAATAAGACGATTTTTTTCTACCTAAAAAAAGTGGGTACTCATTTCTGTTCCCATTTCAAAGTTTGCATTGTTACATCAAGAAAGCGCAACTGAAAATAAAAAAGTTTCAAGGATATATCATATGGAAGAAACGAAAAAGAAAAAACTTCATTGTAAAATTTTTTTGTGTCAATTTTTTATTGCGAGCGTAGCATGCATAGTTGAGTCACGATTAATTTAAGGTTGAGTCATATGGTTGTAATTAAGGGGGCCTTTTAGAAATAGTAATTACTCCCGTGTGCATGCAATGCATGAGGGATAGAGTTAAGTTAAGGAAAGTAATCCGAGTCTAATATTAGAAGTTAAAGAAAAAAGATGAGTTAAGTTAAAGAAAAGTTAGAAAAGTTTAGCTAAAGCATGAAGTTTTGGTTTGCATGAGGAAAGGAAAATTAGATTTTGCATGATTCCATATTTAAAAATTTCGGTGTTTATATACCTATCGTTGGGCCATGGTAATGTGAAGCAAGAAGAGATAATGGTTGTAGCTTGTTGGATGTATATGAGAGAAGCTTGTGTATTTATTTGTCTTGTGTTTGAATTCTTATCTTTGCCTCTGATTAACAAGAACTTATCTCCCTACACTTTGTCATGTAAGAAAATTGTGTCATGATGCAATGACCCACCCAATCATGCTAGACATTGGTTCATTTCACACTATCGAAATCCATATAAAATTATGCATTGTCCCTCCAACTCCTTCACCAACTCTCCATCTTACGTTGGCACTTATAATCCAAATGGTACTTGGTCAAACGCTTGTTGCCTGTGCCAACTCTCTTGTCACGTATACAAGCAATCGTTCCAAATTGAAGAAGGTTGCAAGCTTCCATTTTGAATGGGTCAATGTTAAGTATTACATACTTTTCCTAAATGATAGTTTGGCCCAACCCATCTCAATAGTCATTTGTGCTCATCTAACTTGTGCGTTATCCCACCATGTCCACTCTAGCTGATTCAACTCATTCTAATGGGTGCCTCTCTACATGCTTGCATGCTACCCTCATTTGTTAATCTCATGTGCTACAAATTACCATTATCTTCAGACTAAAATTGTTTAATCATCTTGTGTGAGCCCCTTGATGCTACATATGCCATAAAGGCAAACAAATGTATAATTATTGTGCTTGTTGTTAGGGTCCTATAATAATAGGATTCATAATTTTCTAATAGACTTTTATTAGTCTTGTAATATGTACATACTTTGGTTTCTGCAAGTTGTTTTCCCATATTAGAAAAATTAAAAAAAATGTAAAGAGGGTAAAAGTCCTAAAAGAAAAATCAAAGGACTTAAAAGAAAATATATCAAAAAAGAATGGAAAAATGGACCCCAAACAAAAAGAGGTAGAAAATAAAACATGAAAATGATGCAAATCCAAATGCCACTACTATTTATTTTAATGCAAAATAAATGATTATGTGCAGCTTGTTCAAATGCCATAATCCATAATAAGTCAAATAGATTAATCTTGAAATTTTCATGCTTTAAATTTGATGTTATTATATAGAGAATAAAGATCTAGCTAAACAATTTAATCTTGGAAGATCAATAGTTAGGTAAAAAAAAAAAAAAAGCTCAACAGTTTAATCTGAGCCCTTGGAAGAAATAAGGTTAGAATTAGTTAGATTGTTGTGTTAAAATAAAAATGAACAAGGGTTTGCAAGCTCAAATGCACCCAAGTTAAATGAATAAAAAATGTTAGGGTGGCATATGGGTAGGCAGAAGTAGTTTTTACATTCATGAATAAGAAGAAATTGATCAATTCAGTCACTAACTCCCTTCAAAAAGTCATTCCCTTGTAAAATACTTCATCCCCACCATTTTCATTATTTACCCTTCATTTTTCCTTTTCCCATCATCATTCATCTTCCTTTGCAAAAATCCCCTTTTTCTAAGTATAAAAATCATTTTACTTAGGGAAAATAAAACCCTTGAATAATTCCCCTTTTACCCTAAAAAAATACCCAAAAATCCAAAAAAGCATTTTATTCTAATTTTAAAGGTAAAAATATTATAGCGGGACTCCTAACTATGAAGCTTATCCCTTTATTTATATTTTACATTAGACTTAGTTTATTTTTATTCCTCATCACACTTTATTATTAACACATTAACTTATATATTAAATCCGATATTTTAACCTTACCCAGTATTATATTTAATTCTGTTTATTATTATTATATCCCAAACCCATATTATATTTTTTAACCTATGGTTCGTTTTACCCACGTGACATATTATTCCCGCTCCCATAGGTTAAACTATTCCTATTATGTAAATACCCCGCCCATAGTAACATTACACTTATATTCATTGCATTGGTTACATAAAACCTTAACCCGCCTATAAAATATTACGCCTAAACTACATATTAAAACCTTATGTTTTAATATATTTTACACTCCCGCCGCATAAATAATCCCGGGTCCCACACCTTTGACCCCACAGCTTCATCACTTAATCTCAGTCGTTAGCTCCTTTCTGCCAGATCTAACAGCGCAGATCACCTATCACATATTTGATTGCGCAATAGTTAAAAAAGTCCAGACCTCGCGATAAAATTTGTTTTAACACTTCCTCTCTCCTCCACATGTCCCAATTCTATTGGATCGCATCAATTCAATGAAAACCACTTACCATCTTTCAACCATGCGAAAACCACTCGGAAATAATTCCCTCCCCCATGCCCAAACCGTCTATAATTTGAATTGATCGGCAATAAATGTATTCACTGTTCAACAAATTGTTTATAAAAACAACTGAATGCACTCATTTCAAGCCTCTGTTACCATTTTCTTCTCGTAAAACCTTGCCAGACCAAGAAAAATACACTTCTGCCTCTGTTTTAGCCTAAAAACTATCAGAAAACATCGAAATCAACTACTACAACACTACAAGAGCCACCAGATTACATATAAATGCCAGACGAAGCTTTTGAAAGCTTTCCAACCCCCAAAAGCCCTTCTTCATAGAAAATTTCCAAATTCTACAAGTATTCTTCAGAGAAAGAGACTCATTCCTTAATCTAAAAGAATTATTTTGTTAATTAAAGCCTTTAAAATGTTGTATGCCTAAAGAATACCCCACTTGCTTCATTAACTCTTCAGATATACAAACCCTGAGCACTTTCCACAGTTTCTGAAGCTTTAACCTGTTTTAGAGCAAATTTGGAGTGAGTTTAGCCATCTACAAACTTAAAAAGCCCTCAGAGACATCCAAAGCCTTTTCTACAGTACTTAGAAGCCCTTTTGCACAAAATTTGATGTTTTAAGATTGTTTCATCACATAAATTTCATTGTAAACCCTTAATATCATTTGTCGAGGCTATAAAAGTCAGGAAATTGGTTTTTTATACAGAATTGACAGTTTTGGATCAGAGTGATCATAATTATACCTTTTACAATCAAAGATAGAACCTCTGTTATATTTTAAGTCCTTCTGTAAACTGTTTAATCTTACATAAGTGTTTCATAGGCCTAAAAACAAAGTTTTAAAGATCAAGAGTGTTTAAATTGATAAATCAAACCTAACAATGCCATCCAAAAGCACGATTGTGATCAACCCTCTACAACCTCCTATTGTAGATGTAGAACATACTCCCTTGGGAGATGTAGACTTCAAAATCAGAGATCCTGTGACAAAATTCTTCTTGAGCTCCACTGCTAGAGTCAATATAAATCCTAGGATCAAGTATATGATGTGTTTATTTGGGAATAAAAATTGCCTAAGTATGTTGTTCCTCACACTCATCAATGCCCAGAAGCTATCAGATTATACCAATATTATTATTCTCCATATCAAAGAGTTATTATGAATTTTGAAAAGGAAGTATTGTTTACCATTAGAGCTGAATCTATCAACCAGATGCTTCAATTACAACCCGAGCCTAATGAAGTCCCTTTATCAATTGAAGCCTTCACTAAGTTCTATTTGGACTTGGATTTTCCCAAGAGATTTCAAAATTTTCAAACTTTCATGCCATCATATGTGGAAATCCCTAAGCTCAACCCTCCATACTCCTCTTTTAAATTCTCAGAAAGAACCAGACACATTATTTCCATGCTATCTTTTATCCTTGGATATTTCACAGATGAACATGCTTATGCATCAATACTTGCTTTCTTGTCCATTTTTGTACCTGGCTAGCCCCCTGTAGTTATCTTCAAATTTTCCCAGTATATTGTTGATAGCATCCATGAACAGCTAGTAAAACTGCCTACTGAAGGTGTCTTTAGGTATACTTCATTTATTTTCCACATGTTCCTTTATTTTCAGTCAGAATAATTCCCTATAACTCTTCATAAGCTTGATGTGGAAGAAAATCCACAATCTGTTGTATTCTGGACTTCCTTGATTAAGAAGGAGTCAGCTGAATTTAATTATGCAGATTTTGCAGATTATTTCGTTCATCCATTGGTAAATATGCTAAACAACAGTGTGCAGCCTAGGATCAATAATGAAATTAAGAAGTTTTTACAGTTTTCTGAACAAAGTAGGACAGGTGATTGGTATTTATGCCAAAATCACACTAAAATCAGAGTTTATGGGTCAAACCTCATTCCTTACAAGTTGCCAAAATACCTCCCCATGAGGTTGTTTTCTCTAGAATATATAAGACAGATTTTAAACTCGGATGTTGTAATTTTGTTGGCTGCAAAGAAGAAAACACAATTCAAACTGAATAATCAAGTTGGTCCATTCATATGTAATAACAGAGAAGCAGGTGCAGAGGCAGAAAAGCAGTTGTTAGAGTACAATATCAACACTAGTTTTCTTTGGTATTATGATCCCTTTGTTATAATCAGAAAAATGAGAGTTAAATGTAAATTAAATCCATACATTCATGAAAAGAAGCTTGATATTGAGAAATTCTCAAACCAAACAGAATGGTTAGAGAATACACTGGTAGAAGCTGATAAGCAAAGTGATACTAGTCACATTTTGCAGACTCCAGCTCAGCAATACAGAGGTATGAAAAGAAACAGGGAAGAAGGGTCTTACACTACTGAGACCACTACAAAAACCGAGTTCAGACTCAGGTACATCAAAAATCCAAAGATCAATCCTGCAAGCAAAGAAAAAGAGACAGTTGAGGTCATTGACACAAAGATTCCAGAGAAAGATATTGCACCTCCTAGAACAGCAACCAACCACTTCTAATACACAGTTGATTAAAAAAAAACACATTATAGAAGTTTCATCATCAAAGCAGACATAAGAAAAGAATATGTACATCAAGGAAAGGTACAAGGAGATTAAAGCTAAAAATGAAGAAATCAAGAATGCAATATACTCTCAATACTTAAAGAAGATTCTGAGCATACAAAACAGGCTGCTTTCAACCTTTGATTACAAGAACAAGAAAATGTTGATGACAGTGCTTTAGCGCACAGTACCAACTCCAAAAACATCATCTACTTATAAAAAGGTTGATTTTGAAGTGCTAGTCTAGGATATTCATCCACTGGACGAAATTTAATTCCATAAACAAGCAGGAGAGTGCTTTCTTCCACAATGACTACTAAAGAAATGAGTGCTCAAAAGCTCAAAATACTTTGATAAATGTAAGAGATCAGCTCAAATTGGAAAAATATTCATCATATGCAAAGGATATCATAATAAAATCATTGGAGGAATTAGTGATTGAGGTAGGTTATGACACTCAGAACATAAAAGTTGCAGAGGAATTGATTAAAAAGAAGAATGTTGATATTGCTTCTCTTAAGAAACAATTGAAACTTCCTCCCACTAAACATCCTCAGGCCAAAGAGATTTTATAGGAGTCTAATCAAAAGGATGAAATGATGATTCTTATTTTGTAGCTTACAACCCAGATCAAAGAAATGGAGATTGAGATGGACAAATTGGTCCAAGAAAAATAAGCCACCAAAGCACAGGAAGTCCCTGCCACTGTAATTCCTATGGTTACAACATAAGTGCCATCTAATATGGCAGAAAAAGTAGCTCCAAATGTTCCATTAGCTAAAGCAGTCCCAATAACTTCTTTAACAACTTCTGCCACTGAGTCTTCAGCAACAACAACCCAGAAATCAGATGAGGCCAGTAAATTAGTAAAGGCAATGTAGGACATGTCCATACAAACCAATGAGATAAAAAAGTTGAAAGAACAAATTAAAAATCTGGAAGATGCCAAAAAACTTGCACAGATTAATGCCAAGAATGAAGAGCAAAGGGCTAATAGGTTGAATGAACAACTAAATAAATTAGAAAAAGAATTAACCTTGAAAGAACCTATGGTCCAATATCGTTGAAGCACTCAATGATACTTGGCCATCAATACAGGTAATTTATGAACAAAAATATTTACTGAAAGTAGAAAAAGAAGCAATACAAAAGACAAAGGAGGAGCTAGGTAAAAAACCTGAAGAAGCCTTGGAAATTATCAAATTCCTTAATTCCAAAAATAAACAAGAATTGGATGAAATTGGAATTACATACATAACAGAGACCATACTTGAGGTAAGAAAGATAATATCCAAGAAGAACTTGATGAACCAATTAGAGGAAAAGTACCAAAACATGGAAATGGCAATTACAAGATTCATGATAAAATTTTATATTTTAAGGCAAAAAAGCCTTCCTAATCCACTGGTAATCAATGACAAATTGATGAAACAGGAGGATTATGACAAAAAGATGAGAAAATTTGCTAAAGAACAGGTAAACAAATCAGATTGGCAGGGAATCCCAATAGGGAAAGTTTTGCATAAGAATATTGAAAATTTGTTTTACTTGCAGCATGAAGTAAAACACCTTTTTGTTAATAATCCAACATTTTCCAAATACACTGAAGCTGATGAAAACTTCAGAAGGTTAATGAAGATTAAATTTCCAGAAGCTGAGTTCTGGGAGAAGTTAACAGATTTACTATAAAATCAAATTACAGTGAGGACAGAGCATGAAAGATAAAAACGAAGTTTGTTGTTTTTTACATCAACAGTAAACAATTTTGGCAGTCAAAAGAGTGTCAGTTGAAAGTGTATCAGATGAAAGATTGAAGATCAAAATAGATTGAAGATAAAATTGCCAGCATGAGGGACACCTCAGTTGTCCAGCTGCAGCCAAAATCCAAACAACAAGCTATTTTATTTCAATAAATAGGACAACTAGCAATTAGTTAGGCATTTGTCACTATCTTCTTGCATGAAGATATTTTATTTTCCAAGAAAAATTCCTATGTTTATTCTAGGATATTTTGTACTATTTTTTGTATAAATACTTCATCATTTGAAGTATTGAGGGTGGATTAATTGTTGAACATTTCTGTAGCTATAATATTTTGAACCTAAGTTTTTTTTGTATCAAGTTCAAGTCAGCAGAGTCACTGAATCATAGGAAATAAAGCATAATATTACAGGATTCATGTGTTGGGCCACTGCAGTGAAGTATTTCACTTGTCATCTTGTCAATTTTCTTATTTTTTCCATCCATTCATGAATGTGTTCTAAATTTTAATGATAACGAGGAATTTTTATTTCACAATTTATTAAAAGCATTCTGTTATTGATTTATTATCATTTAAATGTTTTCTACTGATCTCCAGACTAGGGAACCCTTAATTGCTCCCTGATTTCGATTGACCTCTACATTTTCACTCCTTATTCGGATTTAAGAACCCTTAATTGCTATTTATCCTGATTAAAACCATTTCACCATCAACCTTTGAAGATCTGAAGTGACTCTGCTATCTTTCCCTGTGAACATTTACCTTTAGACCTTGATCCTAATATGAATGCTTAACACATTGACTCCATTTTCCCAATGGAATACAAATCTATAGCTATCCATATGAGTAGGTGATTTTCCCACCAAACCAAATCAAAACCCCAAAACCAATTTTCCCCATATAACTAGCCTAAAATCAAATATACTCATCAAAGTTAAATCTTATAGAGAGAGCCCTCTCTGAGCATTAGGAAGGCTAGATCCTAAAGCTTAAAAGTAGGTTTGTGGTTACCTCTGATATTCTTTAACACAAAATAAAAAAATCTCACAACTTTGAGAATTATCAGAGTGATAAAACTTGTTATCATTCCATCATATGTTACTGCTCTCATTTACATAATATGATTATTCTAAGTGTCTTTCTTTTCATTCCAGGTTTGTAAATCCGACTCAAATTGTGTATATGAATATATACAAAGAGAGGGACATTATTAGGTTTCATCTCCCAATGTATCTTCGTCTTCTAACTTCCTTTATTTTTTTCCATTTACAATATTTACATAAGTTTTCCTAATCCCAAATATTAAGTGTCAACATTCCCCCCTTAATTTCAAGGGATGTTGGTGAGTCCAAGCATCATTATGAATCTTTCAAAATTTCCCTTTCGAGCGCTTTGGTGAAGATGTCGATAGTATGCTCATTTGTGGAACAATGTCGTGGGTGGATTTTTTTAGCCTCAACATGATGTCGAATGAGATGGTATTTTTTATTGATGTGCTTCATTCGATCTAGACGTATTTTGGACCTCCCCCGATTACCGGGAGGCTTTCCACGTCTTTTTCCATTTAGGTGTCAAAGACGGAACACTCCCACCCTTATCAGTTCATCCTTTATTGGGAAATCGTTAGTTGGGAACCCTCATCAGTCACCTAACACCACACCAGTGAACACCCCCACAGGGTCACCACATTCCACTCCTCCCACAATCCCTAGGGGACAGAGGAGCCCTACCCATTCCGGAAGCCAAGTGAACTCACAGCCGGGTACATCGCAGACAAACCCTATACCTAACCAAAACATTGTGGTTTTTTTTGTTGTAGTATAGGGTCTATAAATGTACCAACATTTAATTGTCAATCCGGATACTTCGTAAACTTTGAGACACAGCACTGGAAATGCTAGAGAAATCCCCCAGCAACCTGTAAATGAATCTCTAGTCTAACTTGCGCATTAATCTAAGAAATAAGTGAAATCCTACATTTAAAAGGAAATTCGAGGAACACCAATCCAAACAATTAAAATCATGTAGGAAATAAAATGAAATCATATACTATCAATGCAAAAGGAAATTCAAAGTACGAGCAAACAGAAAAGAAATCAGTATTGGAAACCAAGCAGTGTCGACACAATATCAATATACTGTAAATGCTGGAATAAACTCAAAAGCAATCCAAAACCATTTTTCCTACACTAACTCTGCTTGCACTACTCCTGTGTGAAATTAACCTGATGCATTAGCAACATAAATTTATTGTGTAAATAAACTTATAAAGAAATTGACTTCATATGAATCTCTTGCCTTCCTTGCCCCCAAATATTAACCAACATTGATTCCTTTATCATCACGTGGCTGCGCTTTTCTGGGAGCCATACTTCACTTAAGGTAAGAGGATTAAGAAGCAGGGCACAATCTTCACGTATATCACATAATGGAGGCTCAACTCCAAAGCTTGGTTAACATAACAATTGTTATTCAAAGGCTTCCACCGATTAGGAGGTTGATCGTGATCATAACCATGAAGAACAGTAAAATGGTATGCTAGGAGCTACAATGTTACAATGTTAATGACACGTTGAAGGCAATCTTGTACTTGAGGAAATTTAATAACACGAAAACCTCCATTTGGGCATACCAAGGATACCTCTCCCTTCGAGCACATCACTATCAAGTGCCTTCTAGGTGCTTGAAGTTGTTGAATTATAGATTATTGCTTGCTGAAACAATTATCATGTGTTGCGATGAAAATTATCAGAAATGTCTCATCGGCAAGTTTCCACATCACAATAACCAGAAAAATTCGTTGGGAGTAACTGTGACATGCTTGGGTTCGATGGACTATGAACAAAGGTGAAGAAATAGAGGAGATGCAACACAGACGTTGGGCAGCTGGTATCTATCAGGTTTCATCTTTTCACTAGTAATCTGCACCCTTCTCTGTTGTGGTTGCTCCACTGCTATGAAGGTGGCTGCCCGATGCAATACATATAATGTTACAAAGTCACAAATAACTTGTTATTTCTCATATCTTGGCCACCACGAGGACAATTATTATATCCAAGGTGTCTTTCCGCATGAAACTGTAAGCTACGAGTTCAACTCCCTATTTGAAGTTGGAGCGTGTCTGCTAGCCTTTCCAGGATGGAAATGCCAGCTTTTGTTCTGGTGCAAGAATCCATTCCTCATCTGGTGCAGGCAGGTCCAAATCATAATCCAACCAGTTTTAATCCTGCAATAGAAAATCCTTTATTAAACTCTTATTAATAATATTTTAATCCTGTTAAAACAAAGAAGTAACAAATACTCTTCGAAAATATTCATTTAGCCATAGAAAACATGAGAGAAACTTCAAATAAATAAGACAAAATGGAAGCCCAACAGTTTTCATAGCTTGCAATGGCTCTTAACTCGCAGTCACCATTATTAGCTTCGTTAAATTTGCCTGATATAACCAAGTTAACGAATGACCCTATTGCACACAACCCAATATGGCCACCCATGCCCACAAAGCTCCCTTCAGACATTTCAAAGTTCGAAGGGAAGCAAGCGAAAGACCCTATCATCGTCACTGGTCCCTTTTGTAAATGGGGGATCGACTTCATGACTTGCAACCCTACATCATCGAGAAATCACAAATACATCATTGTGGTTGTCGATTATTTTACCAAGTGGGAAGAGGATATGCACACATACGACAACTTCACAGAAACCACTACACTATTTATGTTTAACCATGTCATTTCTTGGTTTGGTGTTCCCAAAGAGTTAGTCTCTGACCATGCGAAACACTTCAAAAAAGAAGTTTTCCAGGAGCTATCTCACCATCTCGGATTCACACAACAGTTCGCATCACCATACTACCCCTAATCCAATGGATAGGTAGAAGTTGCGAACAAAGTACTCAAAACTATGTTACAGTGTATGGTGAATAACCACAAAAAAAAATGACACGTTTTGTGGCATGTTCACTAACCTGCTAACTCTTTTATTTATTTTCCTGTGATGAGAAGCTTAAGAGACAGCGACCAGTCCTCTTAAGCAAGTCTGGATTGGTACACTTGTGCACCAAATCCACCAACACAATCGGCTTAGCAGGAAAACCAACCACTCTGTTGCCTTAATGCTCCTACAGACGCAATTGGATTTGATTCATTGATACTTCCTTTCATTTCCTTGGAACACTTCCATAATTATCTGGGCAGTGAGTTCTTTCTTCTCTGTCATGGTAGAGCCTATGCATAGAATAGTGCAGGCGAAGGACAAGGCCACGGAGGCAGTGACCCATTCTGGAAGACGGGTCGTTCTGGCTGGACACAATTCTATGTAACTGTAACCCTGGTTATGTTCGATTCATGTCTAATCTCTAATCGACCATTCATAGTCATCGTGCTTACAAGCATGGTTTGCGGTGTAGAGTCCTCGTGGGTGCTAGCACATATACTTTATTCTTCATACATTTTTGAGATGGCACAAAAAGGTACAAGAGTAATATTAGATGTTGGTCACATTATGTAAAATGGAAAATAATTTACACACTTAAATGTTAAGACCTAATGACATTTTAAAAGGGGACCATATAGGGGTGTTCCAAATGATGTCATGAATACCGCATATCTAGAGACTGTCATGTATGCATGTTACAAAAGTTGCACGCAAATTATATATATGCACAACTTATGTGTATCTGCATATATGAAAGTTTCACATATACGAAAGATATTCACATATACAGGTCGTTTTGGCTGGATACAATTCTATGTAACTGCAACCCTGGTTATGCTTGATTCATGTCTAATCTCTAATTGACCATTCATAGTCATCGTGCTTACAAGTGTGGTTTGTAGTGTAGAGTCCTCGTGGGTGTTGGCCCAGATACTTTAGTCTTCATACCTTTATGAGATGGCACAAAACATCCTTTATCACCACGCCTTCATGTACAAGAGTAATATTAGATGTTGTTCACGTTATGTTAAATGGAAAAGAATTTACACACTTAAATGTTAAGACCTAAGGACATTTTTAAAGGGGACCATATAGGAGTGTTCCAAATGGTGTCATGAATACTTCATATCTGGAGACTATCATGTATGCATGTTACGAAAGTTGCACACAAATTCTATATATGCACAACTTATGTGTATCGGCATATATGAAAATTGCACATATATGGAATATATTCACATATATAGAAGGTATTCAGATATATGGGTCGTTCTGGCTGGACACAATTCTATGTAACTGCAACCCTGGATATGCATGATTCATGTCTAATCTCTAATTGAACATTCACAATCATCATGCTTACAAGCGTGGTTTGCAGAGTAGAGTCCTCGTGGGTGTTGGCCCAG